>BHFT01018442.1:0-15473 GCA_004320025.1 Laticauda laticaudata
TATATCCGAGCTGCATCTGCTTTCATCCTTTCTACATCCATGCTACTAACGCTGTGTGTCCGTTCCGCATCCGTTTCGCTTCCTACCTGTGTCCGTTTTCCGCTGGAGCGGATGTGAGTTGCGTGAATGCCCAGCGGATGCCTAGCGGAGATAGCGGACGTGTAACGGATGACAACGTACGTATAACGGATGTTCCCCGTATGCGTAGCGGATGTAGAAGGGACGTGTTGGATACTTCATCCGCTCAAAAAGTTTTGTGCAGCTCAAAACTTTTTGAGTGGATGAAATGTTAGTAGACAGATGCTGGATGGATAGAGAGTATGAAAAACATATGCAGTGAGTACAGAATGGATGCATCGCGTTAACCAACGGATGGCAAGCGTTTTTCTCTGTGTTACATCCTCTTTCCATCGGTTGGTGCAGTGTGACATGGGCTTAAATTGTTTAGAATTTCTGAAACTCCCTAAGAATTAGATATAGAACTGTCAGATCCATATATCTGCCATTCTTCAATGGAAGAAGGGGGGAAAGTGGGTACAAGTAATCCTTTTTGATGTAACCTGAATATATTAAATCTTATATTGAGTTTGTATAACTTGCACATGATACACAACTTGAGGACTGGAGCCAGATGTCTAGAAACTTGTCACCTCTTGGAGAGAGAGCAAAAATTCCAGCTCTGGAAGATAATCCCTGGGATTGAATAAGGGGAGGAGTTCTAACTCCCTTTAAGTGTTACTGTAGGCCTGGAAGCATCTTAGATTCTGCTTTGACTAGTATTGGAATCATTTCCTTTCAAAAAAGAATTCCTTTTGAAGTGCCTAGCTTTCAGAAGTTGACTCTTTTTTGGTTGGAGGGGAAAAAGTCCATTGCTTACAAGACCCTTATTTTTGGGTTAGAAAGCATTTTAAAAATTGCAAAGCAGTACTAGAAAAAACAGAAACTATTGTGAAATTCTGAAAAGTGGCATGATAAGTGTAGCTAATTTAGAAATGGGGTGACTCATTGATTTACTTTATAATCTACTGGGGAGATTGTGTGACCAAAGAGAAGAAGGGCTGCAACAATACAAACAAGACTTTCAGGTCAAATGTACACATCTATTCTCTCAGCTAATTCCTTACCATGAACTTCTTATATGTACACACAACGCTTTTTGGAAGAATTGGCCAAGAGCTTTAGAAGTAAATCAAATGATGCTCACAAATTAGTATCCTCAATTTATTTAAAACGCAAGATTGAAGAGAATCAACTTTTAACTCCTATGGGAAATGCTACTCTCATTGTTTAAAAACCATAGTTCCTGTATTTTATCAGCAATGTATCTTTTTACAGCAGTGACCACCAACTTTTTGGGCACCAGGGACCAGTTCCATGGAGAAAGGTTTTTTTGTGGACCAGAAGGGGTGTGGTTTGGTGTGCTGCTAGCATCCCTCAGATGGGGCTTTGCTTGTTTGCATGGACCAGTTGCTGGCATGCTGCAGACTGGTTGCCAGTCCACAGACCGGGAGCTGGGCCTCATGGTTTATAAGAAACAAGTTACTTGAAATGCCACTTTGAAATAAGTCTTAAAAACTTGTTTTGCCTCAGTATGAACTTGAAACAGTAATTAGAAAATAAACAAGCTAAATTTATTAAAAATCATAATGAAGTGCTCATATAACTACATTTAAGATATTCACAACAGAAAATGACAGCACATATTAATTTAAAATGCAGGATTCAAAATTTTATGTGAGTTTCTTATTTGTATCTCAAAAGATTTGAGATTTTGGCAAGACCTTTTGACATATATCAGTGTTTTAAAAATCTTATCTAAATTTTACAAATAAGTTTTTGCTCAATCTAGCATCTTCCAGAAAGGTACCCATAATTGAACAAAACACCCATAATTCCCAACAACACAATCTAGAAGATAATTATGTTTTTACTCAAAGCATATCAGTTGGGGAAGTCTGGCCTCAGTGGCTAGTTTGTTCTCTGTATGATATATCTGGAATGTCAATATGTGATACCGTTGAAAGAAATTTCTGTGATGACTCATTTTCCAAGTCACCATATTGTGTGAGCTATTAGAACATTGATAATCACCTCTACTTAGAGAATTAATTAAAAGGAACAATTTTCATAGGAATCATAAAATGTAGTATTGTTTTAAATTGATTTTTTTTACCACTTACAGATAATGAAAAAAATGAGTAACATCTATGAATCAGCAGCCAATACTCTGGGAATCTTTAGCAGCCCCTGCCTGACCAAGGTAGAACTGAGAGTGGCATGCAAAGGCATATCTGACAGAGATGCCCTCTCTAAACCAGATCCCTGTGTCATACTGAAAATGCAGTCTCATGGACAATGGTTTGAGGTAGGTGTCCAATTACTCACTCTCTCTCTCCCTCACTCTCTGTCTCTCTCTCTCTCTCCCTCCCTCCCCCCACCCTCTGCTCCCAACTACTGCAAGGATGCCCAATTTTATCTCAGGGGCACTGGGTAGGTTTTTTTTATCCTAGGTCAGTCTGAGTGAAACTTCTACAAATCCATGCCTGATTTGGCAGGAAACAATAGGAGAAGGACATTTACTGTCTCCATTATTAATGCTAGCTTGTCTTAATTATCTTTACAATTTGTCTATAAATCTTACAATTTATCTACTCAAGTAGCAAATGGTGACAGGTATATTTTCTATACCTTAAAGCTGTTGTAGAATGGTGTCAGAACAAGAGAAAAATTTTTATGTCAATACTAGTAGAGCTCATAATTACCTCAGACTATTTCATTAATAGTCCAGAAATCAGATGAAGAAGGTAAGCTCATGAATATAAAGGAGTACATTGCTCTTATCAAGGAATTATTGTGCTATGGATAGAGGACCTGGCTGAAAAAAAAGACCAATATTTTGATCAAGGCCATATTGGGAAAACATTAATTCGGGACTATGAAATGAATACATGGTTGAGAAATTAGTTAATTGAAATCCAGAAAATTGCTTGGAAAAAAAGAAGAAATCTTCAATATATGTAGTGGCAGATTTAAATTGACCCTACCTGTTTAAAAGATGTCTGGCATAATCAGCACCAGCAACTCATTCTAGTAATAAAATGTACAGGAGCATGTTGTCAGGCTACAGAACTTTTCCCATTCAATCCACAAGAATGAACTTCTGAAAACCAAACGTATCAAAAGGA
The DNA here is from genome assembly GCA_004320025.1 of Laticauda laticaudata. Classification (NCBI taxonomy): domain Eukaryota; kingdom Metazoa; phylum Chordata; class Lepidosauria; order Squamata; family Elapidae; genus Laticauda; species Laticauda laticaudata. The sequence continues at coordinate 3,186 of BHFT01018442.1, forward strand.
ATCCTTAGGAAATCCTTTATTGAGATGAGACAATTCATGTAGGGGTTAAAAGCAGCGTCTAAGGTCTCTCAGACATGCAGGAGATAAATAAGGGAGTTTAAAACCCCTCCCCTTATCTTGATGTGTATTTCGTAAAACAAAGAGCCAACATGTTAATTCCCTCACCCCTTTTTAGAACAATCTTTTTCAGAGGTTCCCAGGGCATGTCTCACGTGGAATTTTTATGGTTCTTCATCTCCTGGCTGTCTCTTCCAGAAGTGATAGATTTCTGGGTATCTGGTTTTCGTCCCTCCATTGTATCATGTGTAGGTTATACAAATTCGACATAAGAATAAATATATTCAGGTTACATCCAAAGAATGTTTTATCAGTTCCCCCCTCACTTTCTTTCTTTCATTGAAGAAATGACAGATACACAGATCTGACATCCTACCCTCCTTAAAAGAGATAGATCTACTTGGAAAAAACAAAAATCATGCATTACATTAGCAATTAGGATGGTTTATCAGGGTATTTTAGATGGAACTTTTGTATAGTGTGTGTGCTTTTACGTGTTATTTGGCTACCCACTCATTTTCTGAGGAAGGAAGGTGTTTCCAAGCTACTAAATATTGTGTGCATCTACAGTGAGTGCATGAATCAAGGATATCTTTAATTTCAAAATGTTGTTCCCCATGTACCATGATGGGGTTGGAGGTGTGGGAAGGGAGGGTCTGAGGTTTGAGAGTGACTCTGGTTTGAGAAGGCTACAGTGAAATACTGGATGAATCTGCCTTAGTGTTTTGGAAGTCGAAGCTCTATCATCATGGGGTTAATAATTCTGGAGATGGGGAAAGAATTTTGGCCCCAATTTCTTTGTGGGTTGTAATTATTTTAAGAATTTTGTGCACAAATGTACACGGTCTCCAATCTTGAAAGGTTTAGGATCGCAGCGTTTTTTGTCCACTTGAGTTTTAAAACTGCCAGCTTGCAGGACATAAAGTTTTTCCTACCCAGGCCAGACCATCTTTGAGTAAGCAAGTGTTTTTGTTAGCCTGGAGCCAGTTGTCCTTAAGTAGTGCCTCCTTAAATATTGACATCATTGTGTCTTCAGTCAGTGATGATTTCTTTTTCTCTTGTGCCCAGTGATTACTTTGGTGGCAGAATTGGGTCAGTTGGATCATTGGTTTTATAACCTCAATCTTTTTGCTGTTGTATTGGGGTTTTCTGGACAGGGCATCTGCTAATAAGTTCTTTCTTCCCAGGAAAATATTTGAGAGTGAAATTAAACCATTTAAAATATTGAGCCCACCTTCCTTGTTTTTTGGAGAGTTTTCATGGATTTTTCAGGGCTTCCATGTTTTTATGATCAGTCCATACTTCAAAGGGGATTTGATTTCCTTACTGGAAATGTCTCCATGTGAGGAGTGCCCATCACACAGCATATGCCTCTTTCTCCCATATGGCCCATCTTTACTTGGTTTCCATCAGTTTCTTGGATGTATAAGCGCATGGTTGTAATTGTCCATTTCCATTCTTTTGGAAGAGGACTGCTTCAACTGCAACATCCCTAGAGTCTGCTTGGATGTCAAAAGGTTGTTCGGGGTCTGGATGCGTAAGGACTGGTTCTGCTGAGAATAGACATTTTGAGTTTTTTGAATGCCGCTTGGCATTCCTTGTCCAGATCAGGTGTTTCCTTGATAGGGCCATCATGAAACGGTTAAGGTTCCTTAATTCTGGGGCATCACCATCCATCTGGCTGCTGCCCCTTCTTGGGTGACAACTTGTACCCAGGACCTCTGGGTTGGGAAATTCTGCCCATATTCTTGCATGTAGGTGAGGACTTGCACCAGGAAAAATCCCAGTTTCTGGAGGTCCCCATTGAATTTTACTCCCAGGGGTGGGATTTTCCTCTGCAGTTGTATGTCTCTGGGTTGGCCAGGGTTAATCCCCTGTTCTGGGGCAGTTAGGGGCCAGGTACCTGGTATGGCTGCTGGTTCTTCGGCTTGTCCCACTGCCCAATCATTCTCAGATGGATCCGGGGTTGCAGCTCGGGTTCTCTCATTTTCTGGGTCACTCGCTCTCCTGCATCCTCGTGCATCCTCACATCAAGGTTCTCCAGGGCTTCCCTCACAAGGCAATTTATGTACCATCTCAGTCGGTCGTCAGCTGGTGGCTCCTTGCCCCATTCTTCCTGATCCAATAGGGCCTCCAGCTCCAATTTCCACCCGGGTTTACGATTACCCCAGGTGAGGGTTACTCCCCTGGTTCTTCCATCCCAGTCTCTTTTTCCTATGCCTATAGACCACTGAGGCTTTGTGGAGGTTTCTCCACAAAGGGAGAGAAACCTCCACAAAGGCAGCTTCGCTTTCTTCGATGGGGTGCATCGAGTCAGTGTCTGGCTGGGTAACTGTTGACATTTCTCTCCAGCATTCGGTTTCCCCTTGATCCTTGGTGTACTCAGACATTTTCCTTTTTTTTTTTTTTTGCAGGGTCCNTGATGGTTTTTTTTAAAAAAAAATTTCCTCTCCGGGCTGACCACTGTTGCAGATGTGCTTTATGTCAGGCTACAGAACTTTTCCCATTCAATCCACAAGAATGAACTTCTGAAAACCAAACGTATCAAAAGGAATCCTTTATTGAGATGAGACAATTCATGTAGGGATTAAAAGCAGCATCTAAGGTTTTTCAGGCATGCAGAGATAGATAAGGAAGTTTAAAACCCCTCCCCTTATCTTGATGTGTATTTAGTAAAACAAAGGGCCAACGTGTTAATTCCCCACCCCCATCTGGTTTTCATCCCTCCATTGTATCATGTGTAAGTTATACAAATTTGATATAAGATTAAATATATTCAAGTTACATCAAAAAGGATTTCTTTATCAGTCCCCCCCCTTTCTTCTTCCATTGAAGAAATGACAGATACATGGATCTGACATGTCAGTGCAAGCTACTGAAAGGAAATAAATAAACAAGTGAATCCTTTTCAACCCTGTGATCCTATTATTCTAGTCTAATCATTTTGCTTACAGCTGATCTTATTGCATATGATCGAAAGTATGCAGGGCCAGAGTCAAACATATACAGATTAGGGCATTGCATGTAGGATGGAAGATAGCTCTAGCTAATAATTTAATACAAAGAAAATTCTATATTGAGGAAAGAGATGTTTTGGAAAGGAGTTGCTGGCAGACAAAATGTTCCAGAAACTCTGAATGATTGTCATCCATGGTCCCAATCCAGCTCAAGATCCAGCATGTCTGCTGTGTAGAATCTATTAAGCATAGCATACTTTACCCTAAGGCAAGCAATATGGATGGCCTATGACTTCTGAATGTTAATTTCCAGTCTTAATTTCCAAGGCTGCATTTTGAGAGTGAAATGTATAAATATATAGTATGTGAAACCTGGTTCAAAAATAGTAACTGGGAGGAAAGGAATCTTGGAGTTCTAGTAGACAGTCTCTTGAATATGAGCCAGCAGTGTGGCAGCAGCTAATGTGATCCATGGCTGCATAAACAGAAGGTTAGAGTCAAGATCATTTGAAATATTAGTACTATTTTATCAACCCTTAGTAAGACAACACTTGGATGCTGCATCCTGTTTTGATCACCACATTATAAAAAAGAAATATTAGGAAAAGTGCAGAGAAGAGCAACTAAGATTATCAAGGACTTGGAGATTAAAACATGAAAAATGCAGGTTGCAGGAATTGGGTATTGGGTATGATTAGTCTAGAGATAAGAAGGACTGGAAGTGACATGATAGCACTATTCCAATATTTGAGGGACTGCGACAAAGAAGAGAATGTCAACATTTTTCAAACCATCAGAAGGTGAGGCAAGAAACAATGGCTGGAAATAAATTGAGGAGAGAAGCAACCTAGAATTAAGGAGAAACTTCCTAACAGAACAATTAACCAACAATTACCTTCAAAAGTTGTGGTGCTTGATCACTGGAGGCTTTTAAGAAAAGTACCACTTGTCTGAAATAAGATAAGGTTAGATAACAGATAATCAAGAGTTGGAAGGGACCTTAAAGGTCATCTAGTCAACCCCCCCCGCCCAAGCGGGAGACCCTACACCATTTCTGACAAATGGCAGTCCAATCTCTTCTTGAAAGTCTCAAGGGATGGCGCTCCCACAACTTCCGAGGGCAAGCTGTTCCATTGGTTGATTGTTCTCACTGTCAGAAAGTTTCTCCTTATTTCCAGGTTAAATTTTCTGCTTGAGCAGGGGGTTGGATTGGAAGACCTCCAAGATCCCTTCCAGTTCTATTGGTAAGTATGTAGAATTTCTAAGAACAACTTCCAAAGGAATATATCTCCTTTTCACTCAAAAGACTTCTTATAATCTTATTATTCAGATACAGTAGAAAAATAAATACTTAAATAAATTTATCTAAATATATTTATTTCCCCCCTATTTTCATAGATTACTAAACCAAGAAAAATAGAATTGGAGGGGGACGAGTAGTTTCAATAGTCCTGTTCTACAACATACTTAGCTGGGTCAACTGGGGGAAAGGGTGGTGAGAGGAACAAATCATCCTTGAGAGATTATATTTAGGTTAAATGTGGCCCAGTAAGTTACATCTAGTCATTCAAAAGAAAGAAAAATTCATATTTTATGTGAAAAATTCCTATTTTATTTTACACAAAAGTGTAAAATGACTTTTAAATTGGAAACAATTTTGATAACAATATTAAAAATAAAATCAACCTAACTGGATTAATCATCAAGGATAATTAAAACTTTTTTCAGTTGTTATATAACACATTAATTTTGGAAACAAAATATATGTCTTTAACAGCAAAGAATGATTCTGACATCAATGCTATGATTTATAAAGAATCATAAATGCCTGTTATTTCTTCTTTAAATCATGAAAATATTTTGCTTAAATATGTGTGGGTGGAATATTCATGTATGGCTTTATATAGCAGTTGGTCCATTATCAATAGACTGAAGAATCAAGAAATGTAGTTAAAATTGTGAGGTCTGAGGAAGCATGAATTTATACTTCTAAACTGGATAGAAGTAAACAGCAAATACAGAGCCAGTTTAGTGTACTGATTAAAGCTAGAAACCAAGAGGTCATGAGTTCTAGACACAAAGTTGGGTGATGCTGAGGCAGTCACTTTCTCTCATTCTTCGCTAAGCCATTTCTGAAAAATCTGGCCAAGAAAGCTGCAGGGACCATTTCAGACAAATGGCTGTCCAGCCTCTTTTTGAAAGTCTCCAGTGAGGGAGCACTCACAACTTCTGAAAGCAAGATATTCCATTGGTTGATTGTTTTCACCATTAGGAAATTTCTCCTTAGTTTTAGGTTGCTTCTCCCCTTGGTTAATTTCCATCCATTGTTTATTGTCTTGTCTTTGTTGTTTTGAAAAATTGTTTGACTCCTTTCAAATATTGGAATATTGCTATCATGTCTCCCCCCTAGTCCTTCTTTTCTGTAGATGAGACATACTCAGTTCCTGCAACTATTCTTCATTATGTTTTAGCTTCCAGCCCTCTAATAATTCTTGTTACTTTTTTCTGCACTCTTTCCAGATTTTCAACATGTTTTTTATATTGTGGTGACCAGAACTGACTGCAGTATTCCAAATGTGGTCTTATTCAAGCTTTGTAAAGCAGTGCTAACTCTATGTGATCTCATTTCTGTTCCTCTATTAATGCAACCTAGGACTGAATTGGCTGTTTTGGCTGCTGCCACAGCAGCCTTATATTTAAGTCATTGCCTACTAGGACTCCAAAGTCCCTCTCTCAGTTACTGGCATTAAGTCAAATTGATTTTTCTTGCCTGAATGTAAAACCTTGCTTTTATCCATATTGAGTTTCATTTTGTTAGTTGGGGCACAGTGTTCAAGTCTGTCATGATTTTTCTGGATCTTGAGTTTGTCTTTTACATTATTGGCTATTTCTGCCAGCAATGAGCAGGAATATCTCATTGGAGAAGGTAAAATACCTTTTACCTTTCCAATTATTTTTCTTATTTGCTGTTTGTTTTCTTTTTGAAACAAATGGAGACAAATATTTATAGCTGTTTCAACTTGGAAGATGTTTAGAATCAAAAACTGTTGATCCAAGAGTGCCATAGATCAGTGCCCAAAGTCTAGCTCAGTGCCAATAGGAAGTAAGTCATGGTATTCCCAAGTCACAGAACTTTTTTCATTAATTTAACTGGAATCCCATATGGTTGCCATGATCCTCTTTTACTGATGTTCCTCATTGCTAACAGAGCAGCAAATCTGCTTCATTTTAAGTCTTCTCAGTTTGCAGCAGAATTTTTAGGCTATCTTCCCAGATTCCTGACTAGGATTATCTGAAAAATTTTTAGGAAATTTTTTAATATAATTCACAAATATCTTTATTCTTCATTTTAAATATTCTTTACATAAACAATGCTATTTTTATAAAATGGCTGTACAGGGAATAAGAATAAATCCTGGAAATAAAAAATCAGCTGTCTATGATTCATCCTTGTTATGAAGAATCCATGAACAAAATTATTGATATTACAAGAAGCTAATGTTTGCAAATGTCCATATAGAATGGTTTGATTTCCATTGATTTCAGATTTTACACAGCTGAGACTGTATTGATCCAACATTTCACAGTTGTCCAAATAGATACAATTCTTGGCAACTATGGAATGCCCTGGAAGGTATGTGTAAGGACCAGATTCTCCCCCCTTCAAAATTAAGTATGAACTCTTGAAAAACTTATATTTCAAAAGGAATCTTTTACTGAAGAAGCAAGTTAACATTCAAAGCAGGGTCTGATCTCCCTCAGGGCATGCAACTCAGATAAAGGGAATTAGAACCCCTTCCCGTAGTCCAATGTGGATTTCACCAATCTGCAGGTGCGAACATGTTATTTTCCCCTTGTGTCTGAGAAAGCAACTAAGGAGAGGACCACCAAACTCATAATTTTAAATCCCAAGGAACATTAATATGAATTTTGACTGACAGTGGCTTGCTGAGGTTGGTGGGAAAGTTGGTCCCATATTCCAGCAGTCACAGGACTGGCCCTTTGGTCATCCTGGAGTCTTCCACCTGGGTGCACTGGCCTGCCATGTCTCGTGACTACTGCAGTTCTGGAATATGGGGCCAGCCCATAGTGGGGTTGGAAATATCCACCGTAGGGGGTCGCACATGTAATGTCCAAATTTGTGGGTGGTGCAAAATGCAAAATGTAGCTCAGCCCTCGCCGGCCAGGATGAGGTAATGGTGCTGTTGCAGTAAGAGGGGGATGGAGGCATAGGCAGGCTGAAGTGGTGATGGAGATGCTGGAAGATGTGGGAGCGCCATGCTGCTTGCATTTGCCTAGCATTTGCATCCTGCCTTCGCTAGAGGAGCCCAGCCGGAGTTTCCCACATCACTCGCACTTCAGTGCTTTGAAGGTTTGTGCTCAGCCAAAGCATGAGGGCCAGTGGGTGGGCATGGGGGCCATGGGGCCGGTGAGTGGGCATGAGGGCCATGGGGGTGGCACAGTCTTGTGTTCCCACATAGCCTGGATTAACTGCTTTGGGGGGGTGCTTTGGAGTGGACATTTTTCTGCATACCATCAAAATTTTCTCATGGACCACCAGTGATCCTGGCCCACCAGTTGGCAACCACAGTCTTAGGGAGTAGAAGTTCTACAGTGACAAGATTTATGATTCTGGTAGATTTATAAATCATAAATCTGGTTTATGATTTCCCATCTCATGGGAAATGGGCCAATGAATTTGGTCCCAGTTTCTTAGAAGGTTGTAATGATTACAGGAACTTTGTAGTTAAGTATATGCTATCTCCAATCTTGAACGGTTTGGGTTCAGTGCATTTTTTGTCAGCGTGAGCTTTAAAAGTAGCTCTAGCCTCTTGTAGGGCTAGTCTGACCACTGGCCAAGTAGTTTGTAAATTGTTTATCTACTCCTTCAAAGGGGATGTCAAGTTCCTTGGTGGGTAGCTCTGGCATGGGGATGAATTCTTGTCCTGTAGCTACCTGGAATGGGGTGAAACCAGTGCTACTATGTACTGAGTTATTGTAAGCTACCTCCCCAAAAAGTAAAAGGTCAGTCCAATTGCCCTATTGGTGAGCAATAAAGCATCTTAAGTATTGTTCTAATATGCCATTGGATCTCTCTTTGTCCCACGATTGTTCTGGGGGTGATAGGAGGAGCTTAATAGTGGAGCTAATAAGTTTAAAAACACCCGCCAAAATTTTGAAGTGAAGTATACACTCCTGTCTGAGATAATCCATTGGGTAGCTCCATGGAGGTGATAAATATGTACTAAAACATCTTTCCTAATGCCTTGGCTTGTTGGGATCTTGTGGCAGGGTATAAAATGGGTTTGTTTTGAAAAAAGGTCTGTTACGACCCAAATGACAGTTTTCCTGTGCTTTCAGGAAGCTCCAGGGAGCTCCACTATAAAATCCATAGAAATCTCTCTGCAGGATGTTGAAAGTTCTGCTACTGTTTATAGAAGTCTGGGGGTTTTCCTTGTTGTCATTTTGCAGCGGCACAGATAAGGCAGCTAGCATCATAGCTTTCAATGTCTTTTTTAAGGGTGGCCACCATAATTGTCTTTTGATGTGGTACAAGGTTTTTACAAATCCAAAATGTCCAGCTATTTTGGAGTTGTGGCATTGTTTCATAAGATCCAGTCTCTGGCTGTCAGGGACATAAAGTTTATTCTCTACCCAGGCTAGACTTGTCTTTGAGCAAGCAAATTTTATTAGCTTGGAGCCAGTCATCCTTAAGTAGTGTACCTCCTTAAAATTGGAAGCCATTGTGTTGTCAGCAAGTGGTTCTTTTTTCTTTTGTGCTTGGGTGATTACTTTGGCTGCTAGTTGGGTTGGTTGGAACATGATTTCATTTTTTTTGCTCTTGCATGGTGGTTTCCTGGACAGGGCTTCTGCCAAGAAATTTTTTCCCCCTGGGAGATATTTGAGAGTGAAATTAAAGCATTTAAAATATTGCACCCAACATACTTGTTTGGGGAAGAGTTTCCATGGAGTTTTCAGGGCTTCCAGATTTTTATGATCAGTTCAGACTTCGAAGGGGATTTTGTTCCCTTCTAGGAAATGTCTCCATGTGACAAGGGCCCATTGCACAGCATATGGCCTATATGGCCCCCATCGCACAGCATATGGTCCTTTCTCCCATATGGCCTATCTTTGCTCAGTTTCTGTCAATTTGTTGGAAGTATAAGCACATGGTTGCAACTGTCCACATTAATTCTTTTGGAGTAGGATTGCTCCTACTACTATGTTGCTAGAGTCTGCTTGGATGAGAAACGGTTGCTCAGGGTCTGGGTGTTTCAGGAATGGTTCTGCTGAGAATAGTTGTTTAAGTTTTTCGAATGCCACTTTGCATTCCATTGTCCAGTTAAAGGGTTGCGTTGGCTTCAGTTCTCCCCTTTTGTTTTCAACAAGCTGGTAATGAGGAGGGTGATATTCACAAATGCTGGAATGAACTGACAGTAAAAGTTTGCAAAACCAAGGAGTCTCTTAGTTGTTTGCGACTTTGGGGTGGCTCCCAATCAATGACAACTTTTACTTTTTGTGGGTCTATTTCTATTCCCTTGTGGGATATTCTGTATCCCAGGTAGTCAATTTTTTCTTGGTGGAACTCACTTTTAGAGAGTTTTGCATATATGGCATTTTGGATTTCGTGTGAACTGCTTGGACTAATTTTATGTGCTCTTTTGTTTTGGTGTGAATTAAAATGTCATCAAGATAAACTAGGACCCCTTTGTAAAATGATCATGGAGCACCTCATTAATTAGTTGCATAAATATGGCAGGGGCTTGTAGTCCCAAAGGGAATACTTTAAACTGATAGTACCCCAATGGGGTGCTGAAAGTAGTCTTCCACTCATCCTCTTTCCTAATTCTGATGTGGTAGTATGCCTGTCCTAGATCTAACTTTGAAAAAAATTCCTTTAGAGAATTGGACTAGCATGTCTTTCATGAGGGGGAGCAGGTACATATTTTTCATGCTGATAGTGTTTAAATTACAGAAATCTATGCAGAGGTGTACGGTGCCATCTTTCTTTTCTGGGGCTGTTATTTTCAGTCAGATAGGTTCACTAAAACCCCTTTTTAGATTTTTGTTGATAGATGCCCTGAGTTCATTTAGTTCTCGAGGGCAGTGGTTGCCAACCAGTGGTCTGTAAGAAAATTTTGGTGGTCCTCAGAGAAATGTCACCCCAAAGCACCCCCCAAAGCAATTAATCCAGGCTGCATGGGAACACAAGGCTGCGCTGCCCACATGGCTCATGGGAACACAAGGCTTGCCTTGCCTGCATTGCAAACAACATGAGGTTGTGAGGGGAGGAGGGAAAGGGTGGAGGGGGGGAACTTGCTCCACTTACCTCACATACCTCACCTGGCCACCGAGCTGCTTCTTTTCACTTCTTTCTTCTTTTACTTTTGACCACATGCAAGGAAAGTAACAAATGTCTTTCTTTCTCTTTCCCAAACTCCACCAGAAATGAGTCTTTGGGACTCTGCAAGGCATCCTGCTCCAAGAGGCTGCACCAGCATTTCTGGTGGAGTTTGGGGCAGAGAAAGAAAGACTTCTGCTACTTCTGTTGCTTTCCTTACATGAAGCCAAAAATCTCTCTCTCTCTCCCCCTGAGAATGGAGCTGGAGACAGTAAAGAATGGTTGATCAGCAATAATCGATCTGCAGACAGAGACCTAGGTTGGTGGGGTTTGTTGAGGTAGTTCCCCATTAGGAGAATGAGCGCATATAGGGAGATGTATTTGAGAGAAGTGTTTGAATAATACACACACAGTACACAGATACACTGTACAGTACATGTAGGTTTTTACTTCCAGAAAGGTTTAAGCAAAGTCCAAAATAGGTAGTCCAAAGTCATTCACAAGTAAATCAGTCAGTTTTCAATCCAGGGATAATCCAAATATCAAATTCCAGTGTCAAAAACAGTTCAGTATCAGACTTACATTAAATCCAGTAATATCAGTCAATGAGGAAAAATGGAGCAACGGCAATACTTTCCAACAGAAGGAAAGAGAGATACACTCTCTTCTGAGACTCAGACGAAGACTAAAACAACCCAGGTTTCTGGCTCCATCTTATGGCTGTTTGAAAAACCACACCCAATTTCAGTTTTTGCAATCTCTTAAAGACATAGTACTAAAATGTTTATCCTGGTTTATATATTTGTAACCCAAATACCTGTTAGGTGACTTATATTCCTAACAGGGTTAATCCCCTGCACTGAAATGTCAGGAAGTCGGTGCTTGGTATGACTGCTGGTGCTCTGGCTTGGTCGATTGCTCGTTATGTCTTGGCTGGATCAGGTGTGACATCTCGGGTTCCCTCAGTTGTTGGGTCACTCTCTCTCCTTCATTGGTGACCTGGTTTATCTCACACATTGAGGGATTCCTTCATGAGGTGGTTTATGTACCATTTCAGTCAATTATCCACCAGCAGTTCCTCAAGCTTCCTGATCAGAAAGGGCTTCCAGCTCCATTTTCCACCTGGCTTGATGACTATTGCGGGTGAGGGTTACTCCCCTGGCTCTTCCATCCCAGCTGTAGACCATTGGGCTTTGTGGAACTTTCAAAGACAGCTTCAATGTCTTCGATGGGGCATGTGGAGCCGCTCTCTGGTTGGGTAGTTCTTGAGGTTTCTCCCCAGCACTTGGCTTCGCTTGCTCATTGCTATATTCAGACATTTTTGCAGGATCCCCTTTATTAAATTTATCTGTTGATCATCTATTTTCCAAGTAAGAAATAATGCTGCTGCAATTCAGTGCCATGTCACAAAAGTTCAGCCATATGCTTTTGAAGTATTTTTGAAGAATTACAGAAGAAACTCTCAAGGTGGAGGCAATAAGGTGCAGGCAATAAGGGGTGCATTGCCCACACCAATGCTAAGAATTTGCAGACTTACTGAAAGTCAAATCATATGTACTGGGCAAAAATAATTAATATCCATTTTGATATAAGCTAGTTTCATATTTGGGTTATCCTCATATATGTGAATTAGATTGATAAATAAAATTTCAACTACAGATGTAAAGACGAGGTCACACTGGCTGATGGATGCAAAACGTATGCAAAAAGGACACAGCGGATGAGCAAAATTTCAGGGGTGGCTCCATGCGTTGTTATCTGCTCTCAAAAGTGCCCCAAATTTGAACAGAACAGAAAACAACAGAAAGGAACGGACGTGGGTAGAATGTTGCGAGTATGGTAAACGGGTGTTTGTAGGAAGCCTAGCGGATGGAAGCAGATGGAAGCGGATGACACATCCACAGGGCTTCCGGGGGAGAATAGCGAAGCGGA
>BHFT01018443.1:0-54731 GCA_004320025.1 Laticauda laticaudata
ACCCTCCTCCTCCCCTAGATCTCTCCCTCTCATCCAGGCACAGCTTGGCTCCCCAAGGCCAACAGGCCCAAGTGCCCAGGACACCGACCACGCAAAGGACTCCTGAAGCCACATTCACTCCGACGATCGCTGGTCTTCATCATGGTGATAGTCTTATTGAGGAGGTTCCAGAGAGGATGAAAGCCTGGATGGAGCTGGCAATCTGCCAGGGAATCACAGCAGGGCTTCAACACGCTGTCATGACCAGGGAATATCCTGGGATCACCGATCATGAGTCCCATTCGCTGAAGTCATTGATCAGGTCAGAGCAGCACCATACCCAGGTACATTTACAGGGGGAGACCCCCCTCCAAGGGCCGATGGAGGAGGAAGAAGTGGATCAAATTGATCAAATGGAGGAGACTGAATTGGGATCAATTCAGAAGCAGACCCCGTAGAAAGGGGAATGTCTGAGGATGAGGGTCTTATTCCTGACCAACCTGTGCTTACAGGTTTGTTCCGCCCACAGCTTTTCAGATCTCTCTTGTTTAAGGCAAAAAATATTGCACACCTAAACAAGTCAATCCCTTCCACCACACCAACTCCTTCAGAAGAGGAACCAGAGGATCTGATCTTCAACCAACCAGTAGTTGAAGCACAGGCGATCCCAGTCCATTCCATGTTTTTGGACCTGGTACAGAAGCAGTGGGCCTCTGCAGCAGTGTACACAGTCCACCCTGGATATGACAGGAAATATTTCAATCTGGCCCCTGATTTCTCAAAATTATTGAATACTCTTGAGGTAGATGAACCCATAGTGGTCTAACGTCCCCCTCCATTCCCAGTGATGCGCTGGAGGCATTAAAGCTGGAGGAAAAATGGGCCGAGCTAGCCCTACGCAGAGCCCATCAGTCTGATGCATGGGCCATCAGAGTAGCCACAGCCGCCTCCTTCTTCACACGTTCGTCTCTCAGATGGCTCCGTCTCCTACAGCAACACGTCCCTAATTCTAATGGTCTGAAGAGTGAAAAGTTTTCCAACAAAGTTATTGCCACTATTCTAGCCGCCATATGCCCCTCGACAACACGCAATTACAATGCCACATGGCCCACTTTTTGCAAATGGTGTACCAAGTCTTGAATTGACCATACATCTCCTTCCGTGGCTCAAATTCCAGAGTTTCTGCAAGAGGGACTTGACAAGGGGTTATCACCCAATATGTTGAAAAGACAGGTGGCGGCCTTGGCGTCAGTTCTTACTTGTGCAGGTATAATTTCTCTTTCTCATCATCCATGTATACAGTCTTTCCTTCGAGAAGCCGCTAATTGACGCTCTCCAGTGGTGCACCGTTATCCCACCTGGGACCTTAACAAGGTCCTTGTCGCACTAACTAAGGGCCCTTTTGAACCCTTGAAATCGTCAAGTCTACAATTTCTGACGTACAAAGTAGTTTTCCTTGCAGCGATCACGTCTGCTCGCCGTATCTCGGAGATTACAGCCTTGTCTAGCAGACAAGACCTTTGTGTTTTCCATGCTGATCGGGTGGTCCTTCACCCTGACCCTACATTTATACCCAAAATCAACTCGTCTTTTCAAAGGGCACAAGAGCTGATACTTCCTAATTTTTGCCCCAGACCATCACAAGGAATGGAACTGCAATGGCATAGGCTTGANTATTCGTGTCCTTTCAGCCCAATACTCTGGGAGGCAAGGTCTCACCTTCTATGATAGACTGTTGGCTACGGACTGCAATAGCGAAAACGTATCAGACTCAATCCCTGCAGGTGCCCAGGGGCATAACAGCTCATTCAACAAGGAGCGCTGCAACATCGGCAGCATGGGCCACATAGGCACCAATTACTGAAATTTGTCGAGCCGCAACCTGGGCCTCTCCATCGCCTTTCACTAGGCATTATAAAATAGATGTGTTTGCATCCGCTGAGGCTTCCTTTGGCAGAAGAGTTCTTCAGAAGGGTCCACAGGGACCAGGAGGAGATTCCAGGCCAGACGGACTCCCTCCCGTAGGACAGGCCAAGCTTTGGTATGTCTCACTACTGGATGCGCTGAACAGCTCATAGGAGAAAGGGTGTTGGTACTTACCTGACATGCCCATTCTCTTTTGAGCTGTGAAAAGCATCCAGCCCCACCCTTTTGTTCCATCTGGTGGGACCCTGTTTCGGCCAACAAATTTGTTAGGGCATTGAGGACGAGGGCGTTTATTTATCTCGTCTTTGCCAAAACTGGGGAACACTGGGGAGGAATCCCGTGGAGGAGGAGGAGTGTTCCACAAATTAATCCTAGCCTAGACATCCAGAGACTGAAGCACCTCCCACTACTGGATGCTCTTTACAGCTCAAAGAGAACAGGCGTGTCAGGTAAGTACCAACGCCTTATTGATACAAAAATATTTTTGTCACCTTTCATGAGAAAGACCAAACAATCCATCAGTGAGGCAGAAATGGTCTCAAATCTGATAGAAAGTTTGACACAAGCTATTTCAGTCAATACCCAACTTTTGTCTCCAGACTCAGATAATAACAGATATGTCAGTTGCCTCTTACATATATTTCGATTCATATAGGAAGTCCTGCCAGTTTACTTTTCACTTTAGCTCTGCCTGTACAATGCCATACAATTTTAGGCTTTTTTATAATACTGTGGCACCTAACTTTATCACCCAAACTTGAAAAAAATGAATCTCAAAGATGCAGTCATGGAGGAGTGAGTGGTGAGGTAAGAATATTATGCAGTTGATGTATCTTAGTTATCCCAGGAAAAGATGTTATCACTAGATTGGATACCATTATTTTATTTGTGCATATTTAAAAGAGGTTTTTCTGACTCCTATTAAAGTTATCTAGTAGGTGCTGTAGCAAACTGTAAGAAAGGTTTATGGAAACATCTTTAAAAAAGGAGAAAATTGTGTTTATGTTCAGTGTATAAAATAAACAATGGAAGAAGATAATCCAAGAACACTTTGTACTTTGGAGAACAAGACAGTGGTTTTTCAATATAACTTTGGCTAGCATACTCTACTGTTTGTGAACTTTTAGCCAAATTAACCATTGGAAAATTATTTTGGAGTGCCTGATAGAATAAATATTTCATTGAAGTGCAAAACAAAAAACAGAGACATTTTTCTTCTTCAGTGCTGAATCTTGCTTAGGACTGATTTTACACATAACTCTGACATAAGAAGTTTAAATCTAGAGCTCATATATTCTCCATATTGAGTTGTATACTTCCTAAAACAAACATTGAAAACAATTGCAAAAAGCTATTATGAAAAGATTGGCTATAGTTCATGTTTGTGGATGTTTGTTTAAGTAAAATTATTTCTTTATATTTGTAACCTGTGGAAACGGTCTCAAAAAAATTATATCCAGTAATGAATGGGAAGTCCTTGAGTTCTTGCTAGGACTTCCTGTAAAAGAGAAATAATGTAAGAATGTAAGTAGCATCAGTAGGAGGGGGGGGACAAGCACCAGCAAAATGATTAATTATGTGGGAATCTGAGAGAAAACATCCTCAGTACTGGTGCATAACGCTGGAATATCCACTCTTTTTTTACAAACCTCGTAAATTATCAAACCAGCTAAAGTCTTACTTGTTTTAACTGAATCTATATTGCTATGTTTCCAGCTGCAGTTCTCATTAAAAATATTTTAATGTTACAACTTTCTAGGTTGATTTGTTGGTAGTTTATGCTTTTAATAGTCTGTAGTGTAAATTATGCTGTGGTAGTTTTGTAGTGCATTTTGGGAGTATGGTTCTAATGAGAAATGAGCAACACATTTTAAAATATATAATGATTATTGACATTCCAGAGAAAGTTTCACTACAGTTTGATAGAGTTTATATTTAAGCACTGATGTCTTACAGGGAGACTCCTCCTTCTTGACTTGATT
The DNA here is from genome assembly GCA_004320025.1 of Laticauda laticaudata. Taxonomy (NCBI): domain Eukaryota; kingdom Metazoa; phylum Chordata; class Lepidosauria; order Squamata; family Elapidae; genus Laticauda; species Laticauda laticaudata. The sequence goes on from BHFT01018443.1 coordinate 3,888, forward strand.
GAGAAAATTGGAAATAAGTTCCTCTGATAGCAATATGAGGGATGTAGGTAAAATAGAAATATTAAGAAGCAACATTCCAGGGTGTTAAAGTATCTGGAAACCAATTCCTTGAGGAATTTTTGAAAAGGTTGGACATGTTTAGCTTAGAGAATAGAAGGTGAGAAATGATCAATTGTCTTTAGCTATCTTAGTTGAAAAACATAAAACAGTGGATGAAACTGTTAAAAAGAGAAAGTTTGAGTTAAAATTAAAAGAAAACTCAATATGATAAGGACCGATTGATAGTAATAGGTTTCATATATGTCATGACTTGTTTCAATGATAATTTTTTGAACTCACATAGCACATTATGTCAAAGTGAAACTAGGTTAGAGTTTAGCACATTGAATGGAATAGAATAGAATAGAGTAGAATAGAATACTTTATTGGCCAAGTGTGATTGGACACAAGGAATTTGTCTTGGTGTAAATACTCTCAGTATACATAAAAGAAAAGATGCATACGTCAGGAGTCGAGAAACATAAGGTACGACACTTAATGATACAGGGTTATAGGGTACAATAAGCAATCAAATAATTCTAGGAAACAGTCACTATAAACCATAAGTATACAAGTGACAAAGTTACAGTTATACAGTCACAAGTGGGAGGGGATGGGTGATAAGGAGTGATGACAAGATTTAACAGTAATAGTAGTGCAGATTTTGTAATAGTTGAAGAGGGTTGAGGGAATTATTTGTTTAGCAGAGTGATGGCTTTCGGGAAAAAACTGTTCTTGTGTCTAGTTGTTCTGGTGTGCAATGCTCTATAGTGTTATTTTGAGGGAAGGAGTTGAAACAGTTTATGTCCTGGATGTGAGGGGTCTGTAAATATTTTCACAGCCCTCTTTCTGACTCTTGCAGTATACAGGTCCTTGATTGAAGGCAGGTTGGTAGCAATTGTTTTTTCTGCAGTCCTAATTACTCTCTGAAGTCTGTGTCTGTCCTGTTGGGTTGCTCTGTGAATATCATAACACATGATTTCCCCAATGTAAGCATTTCCCTCAGAAGTATCAACTTCAATTCCTATAAAATCTCTGATTGGAACAGAACACCTCTAATTCCCATAGTTTCCCAGTTTGAATGAAATTGGAAACTATGCTTAAAAGTTATGGAATGGATTACAATATCACATCAACTGCAAACCATACTTTAAATATTCTGGCCTGTTCTGAAGCTCTAAAGTATAAATGTCCAATTTGAACGATATAGAATGCTATGATGAATTAAAAATATGATGTTTTTCTTGCTCACACTTCAAATGGAAGAAGGAAGAGGCTGTGTGGATGAGCAAATAGCTATTTCACATTCCAATTTATTAAACTTATTCCATTGCATTGAAGTCATGTTGCCAAATAAATCAAGTCAAGGAATGAATTTGAATTATTACTTAATTACTGAATGAATGATCAAGAAATTATAGCTGATTAATGTAAATGTCTTGAGAATTCTTTTTGAATGGTCCCTAAAATATTAGCAAGATTTACCTAATTCTTTTAAACCATTAGATTAAAATGTTTAGTGTAATTTACCAATAAATGATGAGTCCAGATAATATTACAAGTAGTTCTTCAAACCTTAGTTCCACTTTTGAAATTATTTTTTAAGAAGTAGATCAGAACTGGATTTAATACCTGGAAGATACATCTAGAGGAGAACTTTGGCTCAATGAATATAAAGGTGCCATTAAATAAGGAACTATGTGAAGTATCTTGTTCCCTGTGGGACTTGTGTGTCTTGCATGAAAGCTGCTTAATCTCATTGAGTTTTGGCTTCTTTGGAAATTCCAGTACTAACCACTATTTTATTTAAGATATTGAAAATAAAGGGATAGTTGAGGTGCTTAGAAACAAAGCAATCTGGAAATCTTGGCACTGTTCTCTAGCAGAGGAAAGAAGAACCAGCAGGACCAAATAGAGTTGAAAAATTTAAGAAAGAAAGAGGCTTCGCATATGCTAAGTCAAAACAAACCATGCTCTGTAAGAATCTGTTGTGACAGCCAGCATGCATTAATAGGCATTGAAGCACTGGGGCCTTGGAAATATAGAAGATATGCTTCATGTTGTGACTCACCTATCACAAAAAACCAACCACCCTGGATAATGTAAGACAAATTTGCCAATGAGTATTCCATTCTTTGTAAGGCTCCTTTCACTGATGACTTTTATGGATTGTATATTCTGTTTTATTTCTTTGGCTGGGACTATTTCTTGGCAATATTTCTAAAGTGATCAGTGCCAAAATCAGGAATGAGAATGCACTCCAAATTCATATAGGATGAGCCAACTTTGAAGGGATCACTCATGCTTGGAAACAGATGAGAGAACTGAGGAACAATGGAACTTTCCTTGTGAATATGTTACCCCTTGCACAGACATAGTAGTGACCCTCTTCTACTCATAGCCAATTCATTTAATTTGACTTGCATGATTGCCGCTGGTGATTAGTATTTGTTTTTTGTTCAAGTGATTTGTTTTGTTTTTTGAGCCCAGAATAATCAGTGCTTGTAGCTAAAATTTTTGAAATGGTTGCATGGTAATATGCCAAATTAAGATCTGTTCTGGTTATGCATTGCTTAAAACAAAGCAACAGAAAGTGACCCTCCCTATCAAGCAATTTTTGTATATTTTTTGTAATCTGCCATTCTGTTAGGGAAAATTACTATTCACAGGGGACTAAAATCTCTGAAGGCAACTATATAAAGGAAGAATGGAATGATAGTAGAATTAATTTAGCGAAGAAGTTTGCTTTTTTCAGAAGGTGAAGTAAAAAGATAGTCTATGAATTTAAATAATAATCTATAATCCAAGAGATATGCAATAATATAACAGAAAAAGAAAGAAGAGTATGATCAATAAGTTAATAGATGAACTACATTCATTCACGCTTTGCAATACCAGAATAATCTACAAATACAATTAAAATAATATGTTGATGCAATAAAAAAGCTCGAACTCTATTATAATATAAAAATAATAAAAAGGAACAGAAATACAGTAAAGTGGATAAATATAATGAATTTAAATGCCCAAGGGGAAAAAACTTGAAGCTGTCACTGAATTGTTGATAATGTTGGCACTAGTTATAGGAAAGTGGAGAATAATCCACATCTGGTGATCACAAATCAGAAAGCACTATTTTCTTTATTAGTACATAAGGTGCCCATGATCAATGAGAAAAATATTTCTTAATAATTTAACCTCTGATATGTGGAGAGGTTCTTGTCCAAAAACATTTATTTTATTTTGAAATGATGTTACTTGATGGAAGTGTGGGCAACATTTAAGTTATAGGAAGAGTCAAACGGTTATTATTCTCAAAAGCATGTTAAAAGTGCCTCTTGGCTTACCTTTCTCAGTTTTTTACCTTTCTCTCTACAGACAGGCTTTAAACTCACAACCAAGGAAGACATTCAATGGGTACATAAACATTCAACACAAATATTAAAACTTAGGTTTCATCTTCACAGGGTTCAGAACAGAAGCAGCTCCCTTATTACTTCTCAGTCATATACTGGAACATCGCGCACAGTCCGACGCTATCCAGCTGTAAATCATGATAATCTAACTTCCAATATACTTCCCAATGGGAATGGATTTGAACAGAGCAGTACTGGGCCACAAATGGTGTATCAGGAACCTGTTTTGTCTCCCTGGGGTAAGATCTTGGTAATAACATGTTCTTTTTGTTAGTTTTGCTTTTACAGAGAAAAGGCCCTAGATGGAGGATTTAGGAGAAGTGGACCTTTATTACACTGGGTGTAGACATTTTGGGATTTCATAGCCAGCACTCTCTTCTCCTTCTCCTTTTCTTTCTCCTTCTGCCATATCTATTGTCGGACGCTGGTGATCATGCTGGTGATCATGCTGGTTTTTATCAACAGCTGCACAAAAAAGTGTTGTTGAGTTTTGTCCAAACCAGATTTTGAAGCCATGATGTTCTTCTTCTGCCTGGACTTCATTTGCTTTCAATCTTTTGTTGGAGGATTAAGTGAAGTATGCCATTTTTCTGTGTGTCATATCACATGTCCAAAATATTCTAAATTTTTGCTTTTTTATGGTTTTGATGAATTCCCTTGGCTTTCCCAAGCGGCCTTAGCACCTCCTCATTTCTGATTTTATCAACCCGACTTATATATAACAGCAACCTGTACATCCACATTTCAAATGCTTCTAGTCTCTTCAAGTGACTTTCTGTCGGAGACCAGCTCTCCACTCCATAGAGCAGAATAAAAAAGATGTAGCATCTGACAAGCCTGATTTTCAATCTTAGGCTTAAGCAATCCGTGCAAGTCTATAATGAATAAGACTTTACATCATTAGTGATTTTTCAAAGATATGTGAGACTGAGACAATAATATCTTGTCACCCTTCATTACTTTCCTGTTTCATTTAGCTGAATTATGCTGTCTGAAAAATAAAGCATATATTGTTTTATTTTCATTTTTATTCAGATGAAAGTGCAGACTACAGAGCAATTCATTATTAATTTATAGAGGGTAGCTTCTAATATCACACAGGCAGGTTGTCTTTCATGTAAACAAAACTTTCATATCCATCGAATTTGCCTTCTTCACCCTCTGGATGAAGACCCTCTAATTTACTCTGGAAATTTCTAAAAATTTTGGGGAGAACAGAGTGTTCCTGTGGAAAATGAAATCTGTTCTGGCAGACAAACCCAGGGAGCATCTTGGAGCTTAAGTTCTTCAGGTCTGGAGTCATTCCACTTTTTCTTTCTCCTCATTCCTAAATATGTGAAGTTAATGTGATGAGTATTGAGGAGAAACAAGAACGTATTTTGTAAATGTTCAGATGGAATGTTGTTTTTCATCAATTCCAAATTGTTATAAAAGAACTGATTTTTCCACAGGAATATATTCACCCTTAATCTATAGGCCCTGTCCCACTGCATGTATGGATGCAAAGAGGATGTAAAATGTTATAAAAAGCTTGCAATCCGCTGGAAAACGCTATCCATTGTGTACTCATCCATTGCATCCATTGTGTACTCATTGCATACGTGTTTCATACGCTCTATCTGTCCAGCATCCGTCCACTGCAATTTCATCCACGCAAGAAGTTTTGAGCTGCATAAAACTTTGTGAACGGATGAACTTTCCGCCATGTATGATGTAAATCCATGACATACGAGCAACAAATGTTCTATGTCCATTATCATCTGTTAAACGTCCGCTGTATCCTCTCTGCATCCTCTGGGCATCCTTGCAGCTCACATCCGCTGCAGCTGAAAACGGAAAGAGGGAGGAAAGAAAGGATACATGGAACGTCTATACATCGTTAGTAGCACGGAAATAGAAAGGATGCGTTTGCATCCGATATACATCCGTGCAGCATCCCCTTTCTTTCCTTTAGGCATACGTGATGCATCCACTTCATCTGCTATGTGTCCGCTTCGAAATTCTCCCCAGGAACCCCTTCGGAGGTGTCATCCGCTTCCATCCACTTTCATCCGCTAGGCTTCCTATGAACATCCATTTAACATCCCCGCTACATACTACCCATGTCCGTTCTTTTCCATTCTTTTTCGTTCTGTTTATGCAAATTTTTGCCACTTTTTGGAGCGGATGACAACGGATGGAGCCACCCCCAAAATTTTGCTCGTCTGCTGTGTCCTTTATGCATACGTTTTGCATCCGTTGGCCAGTGGGACCGGTCCTTATCACCGCGTCCACCAATATACCATCAAACATTTTGGATTTTTTCCCCTTTCTCCTTGCTATTGAGTGGACTAGATTTTACATTCTACTCCTGGTCTGTGTATTGTCTCTCTTGTACTATAGCAGCCTCTTCTTTCTCAGTCTGAACTTGAATTGAACAATGAATAGAACTTCTCTTCATTGTTTTCTGAAGCATTGCTCTCCCTTAATCTTAGTTGATTGTTCTCGTTTTGACTTCCTCTTTTCTTGGTTGGAGGAGAAAAGGAACAACCTACAGTAGTCATGTTTGCTGAGATATGTGGAAAGTGGCATTGCAATCACAGATTATTATTATAACAAAACGTATTCTGAGGATGGAGTTCTTGGTCTCCTCTCATTGCCCATAAAAGAGGAGAGGGGAGACAAAAAAATAAAGGGGAAAATAATATATTAGCTTTTAAACATGTACATTGTCAAATGTACTTTTGTTTAAGGTTTTTTATCTGGACCTTTTTGAATTCTTATCAGATTAAATATTTCAATCATGTTCTGTTCGTTCATGTAAGCCACAAATCCTGTTGTCTGATATAGACTTTTTTCTATATGATTCCTATAAAATCACCCTTTTAAAGTTCATTAATATGAGACTTCATTTAAAAAGTACTATGTAGAAAAATATTGCCTCTTCTATAATCCTAATTTGAAATAGATGGGATTATGCAATTTAAATAGGAAGCAACCTCTCCCATTGAGGTGGTCAGTTTTCCCACTTGGGTTGTCTTGTCATTATAGCAGGGAATAAAGAATTAAAGTCATTCTTGTCTGCTGTGCTAAGGTTTTATGTAATTCTCTAGGTTTATTTTTGAAGAATAATAAACCTTGCTTAAACTTCAGGCCATAATAAAGTAATATTTAATTTGCTTGAATCTGAGAGGATTATAACATACAGTATAATCAGAAGAGTTAGACTGCATGCCGGTCCCCAAAACAAGTTGCTTAGATGTAACACTTTATTCTGTGATGTCTTTTCTTTCTCTTGCAGGAGCAGACCTGACTGAAAAAATCAGGAAGATAAAAATAGTGTTTACTCCAACAATCTGTAAACAAACATGTCACAATGGTCACTGCTACAATAATTGTGAGAAAGGAGACACTACCACTCTATATAGCCAGAGTGGACATGACCACGACCCCAAATCTGGTTTCCGTATTTGTGAGTCTTCCTAAATGTGTGACCCCTTATTTTCCCTCTTATTATCTACAGAAGCAGAAAAGAAACAACTTTCCCTCTTAGAGATAATAGGCCAGTCTAAGTTATCATTTATTGTTGTTGTCCTATTCTTTTTATAAGAATATCACTATTCTGATATTCACAACCTCATAGCTTTAAGAGGTGTGACTCCAACTTTCAGAATTCCCTCAGCCAGTGTATCATAGGTATCCTGCCCATGATGCAGTAGAGACTTTACAGTGATTTACAGCCCTCTAAGCGGTTTGCAGAGTCAGTATGTTGCTCCCAAACAATATGGATCCTCATTTTACCCACCTTAGAAGGAGGGAAGGTTGAGTCAACCTTGAGTCTGGTGAGATTTGAACTGCCAAATTGAACTGCCAAATTGTTAGCAGACGTTGTCTGCAGTACTGCATTTTAACCACCGTACCACCAAATAGCAGAATTTTATTTAGAATAAAAGGAGCCCAATGCTTGCTTTCTGTAACTGATTTTATTCATTCATTCGTTCATTCATTCATTCATTCATTCATATATTTATTTGCCTTTCATCTTGCCTCGAGACAACTCTGGGCAGCTTACAGTTTCATTTCTCTCCTGATTTCAGTAAGGGTATAAATTATACAATAAAACTACCGTATATACTCGCATATAAGCCGATCTCGCATATAAGCCGACCCTTTAAAAACTGCCCCAAAATGAGGATTTTTGAAAAACTCGCATATAAGCCAACCCCGCAAATACCATGGTGAACGCTTTTTTTTTTCCCCAAATTTGGGGGTCGACTAATACGTGTATAATCTGGCTGCGCCACTCACGCGATGAGAGCAAAGACTCATCACCTTCGCGGCATCGGCGTTTGCGCAATGAGAGCCAAGACTCTCATCGCCTTCGCGGGCAGCGGCTTCGCGCGATGAGAGTCTTGGCTCTCATCTTGCGCAAAGCCGCTGCCGCGAAGGCGTGAGAGTCTTCGGCTCTCATCGTGCGAAGCTGCTGCCCGGCGAAGGCGATGAGAGCCAGACTCTTCTTGCGCAAAGCCGCTGCCGGCGAAGGCGATGAGAGTCTTGGGCTCTCATCGCGCGAAGTCCGGGGCAGCCAGATTATTCTGTATAAGCCGACCCCCAAATTTGGGGGAAAAAAAAAGCGTTCTAAAGTCAGCTTATATGCGAGTATATACAGTAACATTGGTTATATTTTATATTCAATTATTTTTCAATTATTTTCTTCCATATTTATAACTTTCTTTATAACAGATATGATATAATTCAGTGTGTTAACATAGTGGAGAAGATTTTTCATACTCATTATATGTAAGGCCAAGTTGTCAATTCAATTCCTCTCGTATCCTTTCCAGGTGGGAATTACTGAGGTGCGCACATAGGCTATGTCTATTATTTCCCAGTAACATAGCTCCTGACTCATCTGCATTTGAAGCAAATATTCATACATTTTTCTCAATGCATTCAATTTATTTTCTTTACAGATTTCTGCCAGATTCCATGTTTAAATGGAGGGCGTTGCGTGGGCAGAGATGAATGTTGGTGCCCATCGAATTCTACAGGAAAGTTTTGCCATCTACCATCTTTAAAAGCAGAAAGGAAACAAATTCCAAATAGCCTGGCAAGCAGCTCTGTGAAGCACTCTATGTATACCCTTCCTCTGTCCAATCAACTTGGTAAGCATTAATTGCATGACTTCTCACTTCTTAGGTAAGACATAGTAGTCACCTGTCTAAGATTCTTGATATAAGAGGTCTAAGTTCTGCTTTTGCTGCTGTGCAGACATTTATAACAGACAACAAATAATCAGAGTTGGAAGGGACCTTATAGGTCATCTAGTCCACCCCCCCCCAAAGCAGGAGACCCTACACCATTTCTGACAGATGGGAATCCAATCTCTTCATGAAAGTCTCAAGTGATGGTGTACCAACTTCCAAGGGCAAGCTGTTCCATTGGTTGATCGTCCTCACTGTCAGAAAGTTTCTCCTTATTTCCAGGTTAAATCTCTCCTTGTTCACTTTCCATCTATTGCTTCTTGTCTGGCCTACAGGTGCTTTAGAAAATAGCTTGAGCCCTTCCTCTCTGTGGCAGCCCCTCAAATATTGGAAGACTGCTATCATGTCTCCCCTGGTCTTTCTCTTTACTAGACTAGCCAAGCCCAGTTCCTGTAACTGTTCTTCATATGTTTTAGTCTCCAGTCCCCTAATCATCCTGGTTGCTCTTCTCTGCACTTTTTCTAGAGTCTCAACATTTTTTTTATAATGTGGTAACTAAAACTGGATGCAGTACTTTAAGTGTGGTCTTACAAGGCTTTACAGAGTGGTATTAGTACCTCACTTGATCTTGATTGTGTCCCTCAGTTTTTTGACTACTACTTTACTGGTCATACTTGAAATAGAATGTATGCAATTTATAAATATATATGGTGTCATGCACAGATGTTATTAACAAACTTCCCAATTGTAAACTTTTGCTGATACAAAAAAACTTGCCCAACTCAGAAAATGGGAAAAAGTCAACTTCCCCCTCTCCCTCCCTCTCCATTTCCGTCACCCCCGTCTCTCTCTCTCTCTCTCTCTTTCTCTCTCTCTCTCTCTCTCCCCTACCGCTTAAGAGTTTTTAAACCAACTAGAAAAAAAAAAATTATCTTGGAACTCATCTATTTCAATAAGCCATGTCAAAATGTAAATTCTTTTCTTTATTTCAAACTGGCACTACTTTCTTCTTCTCGGTTTTTTGGGGAACAACAATATAGTGTTCATTTTGTTTCTATGTTTTATTGTGTTTTATATCACCCACGGTATAAACATAAACTTTCCAGAGTTATTTAAATGTAGAAATCATAAATAACTGAATAAATATTAGGTTGTTAAGGACATTGTTTATCTGCACCTGTACTCTTTTCTTACCTGTGCACTCCATCCTCTTGTCTGGCAGTGTTTATGAATATATGCACATAAAATATGGTTTTCTCACCCGCATAAACAAAATCATTGTTTAAAATCGCAGCTGAAATTCTGAAACAGAGATCTTTTTAGAAAGTATATATGGCTGCGTGCAATGTTTTTCTTTCATGACTGTGTGCAGTGTTTTTCTCTAATAGCTGAATTCCAGAAGTCTGGCATATAAAAAGTAGGATTGTACAAGACATTTCAAATTCAAAACAGTTGTTTCAGATTTGAAATGGGTTTGTTCTGAGCATTCTGGAGGTGCTTCAAGCTAAATTAAATACAGCATGTGTTCATCTGTTAGGATAAGATGCAAGGGGAGAATCAGGGAGGAAAAGCAAACCTCATTGCTGATGTTGAACTCCAGTGTCTCATGGAATGAAGTGACATGTCACATTCAGAGGAGTTAGATTGATTATCTTCACACAGAATGACAGCATAATTTGGAGACTCCATAACTGTATAATAAGTCATCTGCATTGCAAATCAGAACATCCATCTAACCCAGCTCGAGTTATATGGACTGTAATTTATAACAGTCTCCCCCAGAATGTCACTTTGCAGATGTGTTGCAACACTCAAAATTGTTGATCTGTATGTAATCACCACAATACGTTGCCCTGATAGTTATCAGTTGTGACAGTCACCATTTGTTGCTGTTTCCTTAGGGCTTCATTATAAACCAGATGTTATTTCACTTGCTTATATATTGTAAGCCTTATGTGATTATTGCTGTTTTTTCAGGGGGAGGCACATACTGTTTGATTTGAAAAACGCTATGGTTTTCTGAGGTTAGAATGGATGCTAAAATTGTTCTTTGATTGATACCAGCCATTTTAATTACTTTTTAAGAAATTTTCATGATGGCTTTTCCTAGAAGGAAAAATCAAGTTTATAACGATAATTTTCAACATTTTCTTTCAGCTTCAATATACCCTTCCCTGGTGAATGTGCATATTAACCATCCCCCAGAAGCCACCGTGCAGATTCATCAGGTGGCGAGAGTGAAGAGTGACTCAGAGCAATCAGAAGAGAACAGTGTGGAAAGTGTACAAATACCCCAGCTTCCAATGGCCTCCCATTACAATAATAATGCCACCCCAAACAACAATGTTGAAAGCAACCAGCAACAGAGGTCCCAGGGCTTCTTGGGAAAATGTTACCTGGAGACAGTACATGGAAAGGTTGGGAACAACTCTGTCTTTCTGGGTTTTATATGAACATAAAGTTCTTCCATGGTGCTCAAGATGTAGCTTTAACCTATGCAATATCATGTCTTCATCTTGGTAGATGGGCTGATTTATTTGTGGTCAAGTTATCAGAATAGAATTACTGAAAATATGATCTATCATTTTCAGTGTTGGAGAGTTCCACTGCTGAAGAACTTTGAGGGAGCTGTTTTGGGGAAGAACTTTGGGGAGTTTTTTTCCCATTGGGAACTTTGTCTTATGGTCTCCTGGCCTCTCAGTATGGATGTTTTCCCCTTATCCTCCACAAAATTGGAACCATAGCTTAAGAATGTCACATAGCACCTTAGCCACCCATTTATACTCTTCCCACAGGATGAAGAGACCCCACTGCTGAAATCCATTGGCAAAATATATAATTATTGGCAGTGCTTTTTTTTTTTTAAAGGATTTCTATTAGGATGGGAGGTGGAGAGCTGGTTTCAGCTTCTTTCGGTAGGGAGGCATTAAGGCAGCAGGAAATTATTGGGGGGGGGGAGTCAGGGTCTTGATTTGGGGCTGCTTTTCATTTGAGGTGAATGCAGGGGAGGAATTCCATATACCAACTGATATAACAACCAGTTCAGTGATTGTGCATGCTCCACATTTAAAAAAGGCAAGTCCATACTTACATTCAACTGCAGCCTCTGTGAAGAAAATAGCTGAAGCACGGCAAACTGCTCTGCCGCGTGAATCAACTGTGCTCTAAACAAAGGCATAAAGCACAGGAAAGAGCAGAGGTGGGCAGGCGGGCCCACTTCCTCATTGCAGTGAACTGGTTTGGAGCGAGCTGGACATCGGAACAAGGGGTTCGCCTGAACCGGTCCGAACCGGTAGAATCCCACCCCTGGGTGACTGGGAATAGAAGCTATTTGGCCCATTTTTACTCTTCTTCTCTAATCCAAATGACAAAAGTAGATTTAAAAATTCTACTTTGCTCTTTTCTTCAGAGTCATTGTAGCCTCCTACCACCTATAAGAAGACCCTAAAATAATACTCTTCATCGTGCCATAAAGATTAATTCATCACAGCATCATGGCAACATGATGGTCTTTATACTGTGGGAGAAGACCATTAAAGGACAAAGCCACAAGGGCAGCTATGTCTCAATTTAGAAAAATAGAGAGAGAATGTTGGGTGATTGGGAATAAAGAAAAACAGAATAGCTTCATGTGATAGAAGCAATTAAAGAAGAGAATAAAATATTAGTTGTGTTTCCCAGCTGAAGAAATGAATCAAGGACTGTTTTTGCCTAGCGTGTCCCAGGCTGGAAATGATTTCTTTTCCCCATCTGAGAAGACAGGAATCACTGCAAAAAAAGCAAACCCAGAGTGTCAACACTGGTGTAGAAAAAAGTCTTGCATCGAATTATTGGATCTATCTATTGATTCATTTTTTTAAATGAAATTATCACTAATTAGATAAATTAAAACATTTTTTTTGCAGTGCAGCAGCAATTTAAAACCAAGGTGGTATGCTGCAATTGTTTTCATTTGCACCCTACTATAGCACAAAGTGGTGGCTTGAACTGGAGAAACCACAAAAGGACTGTAATGTGTTGTTGCCTTTTAAGGAACATTCGCATTGCAGCTTCTTGCATTCTTGTTTGATAATGTCACAGTGCATGACATTGAAATGTCTAAGTGTTCGACAGGTTTCCCCTGAAGATTGTTTCCCCTGAAGATTTTGAATGCACAGTAGGAAACTAATTTGGTAGATTCAGTAGTGTGAAATCCTTGAAGCAGTTTGCAGTTGTTCAAGCAGCTCTTTTCATTAATAAATAAAATAAAGTTGATTCAGGCAGACCCTAAAGTGCAATCATCTTGAATTCAAACATTTTCTTCAAGTCTTTATTGTTCTCTGTCTGACCCAATATACATTCAAGAAATCTAGGTCTAAAGGTTGCCCTTTTTAAAGCTATTCTGTTTGTCAGTAAATCATAGATAAAATGCTTTGAAAAAAATTCTTACTTGGGAAACAAATAACATTACGCTAATTTCCCTTGTAGCTTCTTGGGAAACTACGTTCATGTAATTGAAACAATAATCTCTCTTTCTCCCTCCCTCCCTTTTTAAAAAACAGCAGAACAATTATATGAGAAAAGATTTAGTTATTCTGTTATACAGTGATTTAATTGGAGCAAAAAACAATCAGAGCAGAAAGCATTTTTGTCTTTAGATTCAATCTGATGCCAAATTTATTGGAATGTGATCCATGGGCCTATGGCCATTTGGGGTGGGATGGATTACTGCTAGTGTTGGCTTGTTGATTGCAGCTGCTCGATTCTAAGGGGGAAAACTACAATCCAGAGGGCTTTTGGGACAAGAATAAATCAATGAAAAATCCTTGACACATTTGTCCCCACTTGGTAATATATTTCAGTCTGGGAATAGATGTTTATTTTATTTTATCCAAAGACTTAGCCTGATTATATCATTTTAAACATGTTGATTAATGGTCCATTGGTCAACAGCTCATACCTAATATTAATTCCTTGACTTTTCAAGGAACAATGAGAAAGATGAGTTTTCATTTTCATGCATGAAAGATTATTTACTCTCTTAAAAGATATTGTTGGCTCAGAGAAGTTTCTTTTTCAGCTAGTTTATATCATCTCTTTGCAACAATGAGCAAATGGCAAAGGGAAAGGTGCCTGTGACTGTCTCTTACCTGGCCTATTGTTAATTAAATGAGACTATGTTTAACATACAAATAGAATTTCCTGTCCATCTCTTTTTCTTTCTTCTCTTCAAAATGTGATTTAAATTATTTAAATTAATTTTATTACTTAAAGTTATTTAACTTTATTTATTAACTTTATTATAAATTTTAAGTAAGTTTTTGTCTTGATGTTTTTCTTAATAAATCTAACTTCTGTCCCAAATATGGCAAATGTCTGTTAACATTCAAACTGTAGCTGAGCTAAGTCCATGCATTGCATTCAGGACAACTACATTATGACCTTTTTATGTTTTAATGGAACATCCCACTTAATAACACAGTGTTCTTTCACTACCCTATTTATCTTAAGGAGTATATCATTTCACAAGGGTTCCTGCTAATTCAACATCTCTACCATGCTCTCTGCTTTCCACAGAAAATCATGCTTTTGTGAGTCTTTCCTCTACCTCCACCATGTTTTTTTTCCCCATATTTTCTTGGTTCCTTGAATTTGGGAGTGATGAGATTCTAATGTCACTTTTTTAATCTTCAGTGTGCTGATCCGTTGCCTGGTCTGGCAAGGTATGAGGATTGCTGTGGAAGTGTGGGGGCCTTTTGGGGTCTCAGCAGATGCATTCCATGCCCAGTGAAATCAGGTAACTGCTGTCTAAAGAGAATATTTTTAGCCCAGATTTCCTCCAGATATGATGGAATTAAATTCCCACAATTGTCAGGCAAAAACAGCACATGGGTGTCAAACTCAATTTCATTGAGGGCTGCATCAAGGCTGTTTTTGACGTGGGGGGGGGGGCATGGCCAGNGCATCAAGGCTGTTTTTGACGTGGGGGGGGGGGCATGGCCAGGATGGGTGTGGCCAGCTTGATACAACTCATGTCGGGGGCACCTGTGGTGGCCCAAGTGCTCTGCCAGTGAAAACGGGTTCTTGAGCTCCATTTTCCACTGCAATGGCCTTCTGCAACTCTCTGTCAGTGAAAATGGAGCTCAGGAGCTGGTCCTTTTCTGTTTCCAGGTCAGCCTCACAGGCCAGATCTAAGTACCCCATGGGCCGGATTCGGCCCCTGGGCCTTGAGTTTGATCTAGCACACCTGGAGGGCATTTTGTTGGATAAAGCTATCGCTAGTCTCTATTAGATCTTTTGTAATATGATCATGTGATGCCTAATGTAAACCCATCTGCTATAGGAAGTTGGCAGATCTGGATGTTTTAAGGACACTGATTCCTATTTGAATTTGATGTTTTTTCTCTAAGTCCAGACAAATAGTATGCAATGTATTAGTTTTTCTGATGCCTGCTTGGCTACAGTGTTAATTTAGGTGACTTGGTTCCTGGCTCAGAGCTTTCAAGAATCCTTCCATACCATCTCCATAAAACCCACAGCTAATCACGATTTGAGTCAAAGACATTAGTCAAGAAGAAACCGCAAAAACATGCCCATCATTTTAAGAGATGTGGCTGCAGATTAGTTTATGAGTTTCATACTCAGCCTTTATGCATTATAGGCCTGCTTTAGATGAACTCTTGGCACAGATTTTGGAAATAGCAATACTTCAAACAATTGGCGTGACTGAGTCTAGATCCCATTCCAAAGACATAGAAATCTGGTTCTGTGTTTTCTTTTCCTGATGAAAAAGAATTGCAGGGGATAGTTTAGTTATTCTCAGAAATGCATGACCTTCCAGTTGGATTATTACTTAGGCCAACTGGTAAAAGTCGCCTTGGTGAGATGGGCAGCATAGAATTTTAAATAAATAAATGAAATTAATAAGAAAATAAATGGAAAGACTGATTAGGAATGTTATATACGCAAAAAATAAAACATTTATTTTGTTAGACTTTGGGGAAAGGATCATAATAGGTGGTTGATGTGATCCACACTATATCTTTGATCCACACTATAGAAAGTGGAATGACCATGGTTATGAATGGATGAATTCTGAGCACGCCTTTTGAAGACAATAAATGAGACTCTAGCACAGAAGATGCCCATTTAAAACAGACATAAGCTATGTCTCTGAGATCAGGCAACACATTTTGTATTTTATTATTGTACTTTATGTGCCAAGAGTCACAATAGCTAAGGATGTTTTGTAATGATGCTCATTTTGAGGGACTGCTTCTACAATTGCTGAGAATATATTGCAGGCAAATAAGAAGGTTATGTCTAAGTTAAACTAAATGCCCTTGTCAGTTGGCTGTGATAGAGTTAGGGATAGGGATACAGATACATAGAAAGAGAGACAGACAGTTATCAGGCATAATGAGTTTTATGGCACCAACTATAACTATAGTGCTTGGCTTCCTGACATCTCCCCAAAGTGGAGCACTCCCTATAATTTATCTTGAGTTGATCAAACTGATTTGAGTGAATTCCAATGAGAGAATGCAATCCTGTAGAAAACTAGATGCAAGTCATGTAAGGCTTTATAGGCAAATAACAGCACTTTAAATTGCCCCAAGAAATCTGTTGCCAACCAATGCAGGGACCAGAATATTGGTGCACCAACAAACATCAGTCAGCCTATGAACCATTGCACATTGAACCAACTGTAGCTTCTGAGTGATCTTCAAAGGCTGTCTCATGTAGAGTGTGTGGCAGTAATCTAACAAGTGCATAAACCAAGCAAGTTCTTTCTATTCTAACTAGTGGCACACCAACCAAGCTGGAGAAAGATTCCACTGGCCAGGTCTTCACCTGTTCTAGTAGCAGGAACTATGCATTCAGGAGAACCCTCAGGTCATGAACCAGTTCCTTCAGGGGTTATGAAACTCATTTTACAGACATCTCTGGAATAGGCAGAGAACCTCAATGGACCAATTTTAACTCCATCTTACTGGGATTCAATTTAAGCCTGTTCTCTCCCATTCAGTCCTTCATAGCTCCAGGCATCAGAACAGGATTTGAATAGCATCGTGGATGACAAATGCCTGTCAAACTTGCTATTATTAATGGCTGTACATTTTAGAATGCCAACTGGCTATCACTGCCACATCATTCCTCCAGTCTTAGAATCCATTGAAAGTAGGATAGGCAACATTTGAGGATTTGGAGGGCGCAACTCTTTTGGTGAGTACAACCTTTTTGAGAGCACAGGAATCCATCTGGTGGTGCTATGCTGTGGCTAGAAGGAGTAAGGTTGATTCCTGCCCCCGCCCCCCATTTTTTTTTTGCTTTGGACAGGAAAGAAGATATGAGTGAGAACATAATATTTTCTGGAAGCAAACTTTTCTCATTCCTATCTTAAAATTACCCAGGGGCTAAAAAAAACACACATCTGACTGAGTCATATTATTTCACTCCAAAAATTCAGTGGGTTTTTTTGGAGGGTGCTGGGTTGTCTATCTATGATTTCAGCACTCATTCATGCCATAAAGTTCTTATTTGCCTTCCTATTACTCTAGTCAATTTTATTAGACTTTTTGAAGATTTTCAGACAAATGATAAATAATTCCAGCTTTTTCAAGTGTTTCATTTTTTTCAAACAGAAAAAAAATGCTGTGTATTGGAATGGATAGTTTTGAACAGAGTATTCAATGCATTCTGTGAATGAACCTCCCTCTGAGTTAATCTAAGTTGGCAAATAGCTGGCAGATTGCCCAGACAAGGTCAGAATCATTGAGGAATGCTGAACACTCTTATAGTGGTCATGCCAAACATTGTGGTTGATTGGAAAATATTATGAAACCCCAAATACTTGCCCATCTATGAAAAATAATAATAAAATAACTGTCATAAAGTCATGAAAATAATTATTGAAACCTCTGAAAGAAATGCTTCCAATAAATGTCATAGTGGTACCTCAGAGACTGTGTATTCAAGCTGAGCATGTTGAAAGTATGTTCCCATTTAAACTGGAAAAAGAACTGGTTTCATTGAAATGGAATTTATGTAGAGCATTTCATTAAAAATGTATGCATAGGAACTTTTTCACCAAGTAGAATTCCAGAATGATTTAAGAGTGGGTTACTTATATTTTTTTTTTTTGAAAAATCCCTAAAGATTTGAAAGACATTTTACTACTCTAAAAAGTTAGCAAAGTCTCTGTATTAATGTGCAGTTATTGTATTGACTTTCTCTATGAGACTTTTCTAGTGAAGAGCAGTTGGAAATATTGCATTAATTGTTCTTCATTGTAAAAAAGAGTAACCAAGCAATTCTAATTGCTTAAGTAGATTCTCAATTGTGTAATTGTTTGAATGAAACAACTGAACTTATTTCAAACACTAGAATTTTTTTTGAAGTGTGCTCTTGATATTATGTAACAAGAAACTTATACAGTATGCTGTAATAGAATTATACTGATGTGTCTAAAAGAATCCACCCCAACTTCTATTTCTCCAAATGTTCACACAACCATCTTTCATAAAGTTACTAGGTATTTAAACAGTTTTACATCAGTTGTGAATTTAAAGCAGTGCTTTTTGAAACATGTAAAGCACTTTAATTCATGAGCATGGCACTATTTTGATAAAATGTTTAACTGAATGACTGAAAGTCATTTAAATGAGGATTCCTTAGAGGAAAAAAGAAAAAGCATTAGCCTCATATGCTTTGTGTACAGTAAGCTAATTTGTTAAAAGGGGATTTGCTGTAGTGGGAGTGGTGGAACTGGTGGGGCAAGTGGTGACAAACATACCCCCAAGCAATCATGTTGGACCCCATCTGGTGAATTGATCTCAAGCATATAGCTATTTCAACATGCAGCTTTCCAAATCTTCATGGTGTTTGTAGGTATTCATTATTCATATTAAGAAATCTGTTCAGGCTTCTGTTACCCCTCAAGCCATATTCTTTCATACACAGCTGCATTTAATTATATCATATATGGTACTTGGAGCATTGTATCAGACATATAGCCTAATATCTTATACATCAAAGAATGTGGCTAGTAACAAATATGTTTGCAAACCAGTCCTTATAATTGAAAACTTGACACCCTGAAAGATCCAGAGGAATGGCTGACATTCAAGCAACATCTTAGATTCTTTGAAAGTTAGCAGAAATAAAATCTTCATACTCACTTCAGAGTTTGCATACAGGTAGAGTTAAATTATTTCCTGATAATCTGCAGACAAATTCTCTAAGAAGTCTGCCCTAAGAAAATTTACCAAAATAAAGTTTCCAACTCCTTCCTTCATTCTATGTCCACCAGTGTCCCTGACAATTGTATCCAGATGCTGTACAAAATGGGAGGAATCTTTGAGACTGCTGTATGTCCAGTGAATGTCCCCAAATTCTCTATTTTTGATCAAGAGGTCTCCAGGGAACTTTGGATCTGCCATATACTGTACCAGTTATATTGTTCACGAGAGTTAAGATTCTGAGGATGACATCAGGAATGGAAAGATTTTTTTTCCGTGAAGTTTATTTAAGTGGCTTAACTTTGGATCTAAGTATCTGTGATACAAGTATTTTATTTTGTGCTGTTTACAGACTAGAGAGATCCATTGCTTTATTTCAATGAATGAAAAACTCAAGAGGATCAACAACTTTGCAAAGAATGCTGCTGGGGTTAACATAATATTATGTTATTTAATGTTTCACATTTTCAAATGAAGATGTTTATGGTCTTTTGCTTTTACAGTGGATTCACATAAACAGCCAAACAGGGGCCTGGTATAGACTTAGAACCTCCATTGGAATTGCTCAGGCAAAGGAAAAGAGAGAGAGAAAAGCATCAAAATGTTACCGGAGATGCAGGGGTCATTAGTTATCTGAAATAATTGACATGACAGTTTGGGGGAAGTACAGTAAAAAAAGAATGACTCAGAACAATCTAAGGTGAGGATTGCTGTAATCACTGTAAATGTCAGTAGATGAAAGAGGGATCCATTAAAAGGGGAAAAAAAACAAATTCATTAACTTCAGATTCTAGATAGGTGATGAGTGCAGTTGTCTAAATTTTTTTATGGAAGCTTGAAACCCAATATGATATACTTTGATTTTCCAGTGAATAATATTCTTGCTACACATTTAGAAAATATTTTTAATTTTTTGTTAATATTTTAACAATTTGACTGGCCATTGTGATAAAACATGTCTCCTGTTTATGTTTCAGAACAGATATCTTTATTCTAGGGGCACATATGCATCTGATCGCCCAATAGTTTGACAGATTTTTTTTATCTGAAAAAAACCCTGCTGTTTTTTGTGGAATAACAAGATGCTGAATTGATCTGGGGGAAACAGAATGTTATCCAGAAAGTTAGGAGACATCATGGTTTTTGGCCATCTGCAGATCATTAGAATTTAAAACAAAGCATAAAGTATTGCATTCTGACAGTTGATCAAGACATGGGGTGTCAAACTCAATTTTTATTGAGGGCTGCATCAGGATTGTGTTTGACCTTGAGGGGCTGGGGTGGGTGTGGCCAGCTCAACATCACTTGTGTCGGGGGTGCCTGTGGCGGCCCGAGTGCTCTGCCAGCAAAAACAAGCTCTCAAGCTCTGTTTTTAGCTGCAACAGCCTCCTACAACCCTCTGTCAGTGAAAACAGAGCTCAGGAGGACTGCATGCTCCGTTTTCACTGGGAGAGGCACCATGGGCCAGTCCTTCACTGTTTCCAGGTTGGCCCCACTGGCCAGATCTAAGCACCTTGAGTTTGATGGGCCTTGAGTTTGACACCCCTGGATTATACCATTTAGTCAAATCTTTAGGCAATTCTGATACACCACTTTCTTCCAAGGAGGGATTTTTCAGCTGCCTGTTAGTCTAAATCACACTTACTCTTTCTGGAGAAAATTATAAACAGACACATACAGAATAAAAAATGCTAACTATTTTGGCTGCATTTATGAGTCTGGTCACTAGCTATGTCTGTCAGAGCATCTGACTTATTTTCTTTAAGTGACTTAGTTCTCTTTCCTAGTTCTGAGAATCACTCCAACAGATGATTGATTATGTGCCATTAAGTAGAATTTTAACACCCAGGGATTCAATCTGACAAGGTTTTAGTGGCTTTACTCTGTCTGAACCAGCTTTGAGTAATTGATGATACATTTATGGAAGAAAATAATTCCACAGTAATGGTAACATTTGGATATTGCTCTAGATTAGAAGTGTACAACGTGTGTTCAAGGGTAATGAATAGATTAAAATATAAAATGAGTGACACTTTTGGTCCATTTGCTCTGTTTCTTTTTATAAGCCTGTATAAAGTTGTACAATACCAATACTTTTGCTTCAGGCATTTTGGTTGTTGGTGCTACTATATATAGAGAGCTGCTCCAAATTACGTTTGAAGTTCATCCTGACAAAATAAATCTGGTCACTTTGGTAAGGTAATCTTGAAGGCATTGGCAAATATTTACTTTGTAAATCATTATAATCAAATCTCATTTTCTCGTGGGTGTTCAAGGTAAACATGTAGTGGAATGTGCCAAACAATCATAATGTCTGCCTTGTTAGGTGGACTAGACCAGAAAGGTTAAAATTATTTTTATTGAGATTAGCTATAATAGCAGACTGTTCCAAGCCTGAATGTTCTGTACCTCCCTCTGCATATTTCATTGAAAGTATTTTTCTTTACTTTCCCAAACATAGTCCATTTCTAATATATGACTGTTCCTATGTTTGGTTGTAATAATAGGATGATGACAATGCTTATAATAAATGGTATTGCAAGTATCATGTAATAGTGCCATTTGATGATATAGAATATTTACAATAATAATAGATGAAGTAGGTGGGAGAAAGGGAGAAATAATGATTTTTCCAGGGACATTTTCCTAAAGTTGCTTTTTCCTCCCCAAGAGGCAACTTAACTTTCTTGTTTTTCTTTGAAGATCTTTCATTTCTGATCCAAGAAGCTTCTTCAGTTCTGACTGGATGGTGGGGAATTGAAAGATTTATATTCCTTGCAGACAGCTGGTCATTTGCATTCTTTTAGGGCATTAAGGTCACCTGGAGATTTATCTGTGTGATCCTTCCATTCCTCACCATCCAGTCAAAGCTGAAGAAGCTTCTTGGATGAGAAGTGAAACATTTTCATAGAAAAACAATAAAGTCCAGTTGCCTGTTGGAAAAAAAAAAGCACCTTTGGGACAAATATGACCTGGATAACTGAGAATCTCCATAGACTTTCAGGGACATTAGAATATAAAAAGTTGATAATGTGATATCCATGCAGTGGAATTGCTGCCTGAGTTACAATATCTCAGAAATCAACAAATAAAACCAGTGTATTTGTTCTGAAAACAATCCACCAAATCCACTAAGAACACAAATATGAAATGTGTTCTGAATAACTTGCATTCAATGTACCTTTATTATACTTTTTTTTCTGGAGTGCTTAGTACTGTTTTCCATTATATAAGAATGTTTTTTTAAAAATTAAATCAACAATCCCCAGACAGTCTGGATTGGCAGAGTGTGGAGAAAACAAAATTTTTCAGACCATTCCACTTTGTAGATTGAAGTACCTAATTACTTGTGAATGATAGTGGATTATACATAAATTCTCTGGAATAGAAGGATTCATGTTTATGTATGTTTAGGATAAAACTAACATGGTTTAGTGGTAAACATTGTTAAAATTATATTGGTGAAACCAACTTGATTGCAGAACTATCTGGATTATTTTTGATCAATCATTTTTTAATGCCAATATACCTCGCAGGATTGTAACTGGAGAGAGTATATAAAATGAGAATAAGTTTTTATATATATGCTCTGAGTTCTCACAGGAAAGGTGAGATGTCAAAATAATATTAAACTGCAGTACAGCACATCATATCACAGTACAATAGTGTATCCTATTAGAAAAGAAAAAAGTGAAAGTGGGGATCTGAATTGCCCATCCATGATGCAGTTTCCCTTTCTCTTCATTTAGCTTATCCAACAATAGAAAATGGACATGTTGAATGCCCACAAGGATACAAGAAACTGAATCAGAGTCATTGTCAAGGTAGGCAGTCATTTCTTTCTAATCTCCTTTCATTTAGGTAAAAATATCCTCAATGATGACTAATTACACTGACTTAACCACAAAGTTTTTTTTCCTGGCTGTGTTTTAGTAGCGTATGTCCATTGCCTTTTTCCTGATCTTCTCCTTCTTCCCTAGTATATAGCCTTGGAGTTCCTCCTATATAAATACTAACCTATCCTGGTGCCACTTAACTTTTCCTCCTTGGCAAGACTGGTCAAGTGATGTGACCTGCTCAGGTAACAATGAAGAATTTGTGCCAGATTATTGTTATTGTACTTATATAATCACCTCCACTGTAGTTTCCTTAGTTACAGAATAGAAATATCACCTGTAGTTAAATCAATGTCTTACAATTGGTATTTGACAACTTTGAACCTTCCTGCTTTGAAGTTAATAGTCGCTGCCTTCAGGCATGAAATTCTTCCAACATTTTAACTGTGAAATTTCTACAGTTTGATAAGCTGTAATTAATAATGTAATAACCAGGTCTATTCTAAGTATAATATTTCTTGTAAATGTTGTAAAGAAGTGTTGTTTTTTATTACCTAAGGCAAAAATGGCTACAACATTTTTTTGTTTTGCATATGTATATCTATGTGTAAAAGTAAAAGGAGCTAAGAAGATTGGAAATTGACTAACCAGATTTCAAAGTTGGCACAGGTCTAGCCTCTCTACAATGTCTAGCCTCTGGGGCAAAATTATTCCATAAGATGGGAGCCATTGTGAAGAAACAGCACCTGCAAGTGTTTATGGATCTAAATTCAATAGCCCAAGTCATGAAAAGAACACCAGCCAAGATTGTTGCACCCGGAGAAGGCAGTCCTGCAAGTACAGTATCTACAAGCCAAACTATATAGGACTTTAAATGTCAAAAACATTTTGAATTATACCTGGAAATCTATTGGACACCCACAATATATATATCAGATGGCTGAAGTGGCTCTCACCTGCCAGTATGTAGACAGGTGCATTTTGCACGAAGTGCCTTTTCTGAATGTATTGCAATAGTTTATCTAAGTAATGATGAAAACCTGAGTTACCATTACCATTAAGTGATCAGATCCATTTTAACACCACTATTTGCCAATATTTTTCCATAAGTTAATAAATTCAGTGCAGTATCCATTGTATTTTAATTCAGATGCAGACATTACCTAGATAACAGGCTGGGGATGAGGGTGTAACAAATTCCACATGAATTTTATTGGAAGTACACTGGATTTGGCAAGACTGCACTTGTTAGCATGAAATAAATTCTAATTGAACAAAAATCCATTAAGAATATGTCTGAACACATGCATTACTGAAAAATGATTGCCGGCTTGGAAGTTATTTTTTTAAAAGGTGCTTACAGTGGGAAAATTAACATTAAAGCAGCTTGTGTCAGAAGGGTGTATGTTTTAAATAATGAAAGCAGACTAATTTACTTTTTAAAAAGGAAATTAAATTTATAGTTAATTAAATTAAAATGAAAATGCAGACATCTTCATATGTTTCTATGGGCAAAAGAACCTGCACGGACAGATTATATTTTGATAAATACAAATAGTAAAATGGATGGGATTTTATATCTTTTGTGAGTGTATTTTTTACAACATGAGTGAGGCAAACTTCACAATACTAAAATGCTAATGTAGAGGAAACCATACTTTGCTGTATTTACATTTAATGTGCAGGATGTTGTGGCCTAATCTATGCACAGATGGCCATTTTAAGATTCAGAGATGCTTATCAACAAATTTGTTCAAACATCTTTTTGCTTTACTACTGTAAGTATATAAAGCAAGTACTTTGAAAACATAATCTTGAAATATGCCAGTCACAATGTGGCCTGGTGCATGTTAATTCAGTAACTATACTTACACAGGCTAAACAATGGAGTTGTACAGGTTTCAAAAATAGTTTAGAATACCTTGGACCTCAATGAAGTGAGAGCATAGCATCTGGCTTCTTTCAGACTTTCTGTGACCCTGAAAAAAGAAACATCTGCTTTATGGAATTAGCTCATTAAAATTAATGTGGCTCTTAAAGTAAAGGCAACCTTTCCCCCAGACTCATTAGGTCTGAGAAAAGATTTTAACTTAATTCTCAATTTGAGAAGCAAAAACTGTTTTCATTCCAAGATTTATCAATAACAAATTATTATTATTGATCCAATTATGATTAAAAATGTACTGAGGTGATAGCTTACGTTACTGTTGACAAGGCAAATAACTTTTAACCTGGAAAGTATTCTGAACTAAAATAAATCTGAAGCAACTATTAGACCAAGATTCCTCCAGCATAAATCTGTATATTTCGGTTCTCATTTTGTTCAACAAAGAAATGCGCACATTACACAACATCTTTTTTAAGCATTTGTGTAATTGCTCTTTGTAACCATAGTGTTGCACCAATTTGAAAAGTGGATTGGTTTATTTCAGAATAGAGAAATAATACAGATTTGGTATAGTACAGTGGTGGTATTCAATTTTTTTACTACCGGTTCTGTGGACATGGCTTGGTGGGCATGGCAGGAGAAGGATACTGTAAAATCTCCAGTCAGAGATGGTATTTGTCAGTTCTTCAAGCTACTCAAAATTTCTCCAGAACTGGTCAGAACCTGCTGAATACCACCTCTGGTACAGTATCAGATTATGTTGGTGCCTGCTGTTAGTCTTCTCCAAATTGATGGTCTCCAAATGTATTGGGAATACAGCTCCCAGATTTCTCAGCTAGTATGTCTTTCTATATTGACCATATCAGTGACATGTGTTCTTGCACTGCACTTGCTTTCAGAAGGAAATGTCTAAAAATGAAAGTGCTTTATCTTGGATTATTAGCCTAGAATTGGCACATATCCTCCCCAAGTTAGAATTGGCACATATCCTCCCAAAGTTAGGTAATTTTGTCACAGAACTATCTTACAATGCTCTGGAAGAATACTGTTAGAGGAATTTTAATGGCAGAAGCAGACTTCGTCAGGGGGGTCCGCCAGGATTTACCCATGTTGAAAGGTGGTTTCTGGAGAGCATTTGGCCAGTGATCTTCTAACACTTAACAGACAGCCATCCTTGGCTTATTAGTAGACTCAGGAATATATCCAAAAGCAGATTGGCTGTGAAATGGCCAGGATGGGTTGAGTTGGGAAGATACCAAAATAGATTGGGAACCATATACATGTTAAATTGAGCTCAGGAGTTATCAGCAGGTGTATAGAAGACTAAAATAGATTCAGATAGACTGAAAGATGTTTCTGACAAATGAACATCATAAAAGATCTACAAGGCTCATAGATAATACGAAATTTGTGGGATATGCACATAAGATTGTAATTTCTTTAAACATTCAAAATCCCACTTTGTATCTCCAGTTCTACATGTTCCGAAGATGGTGTTTTATGAACTATTTTCTCTATGTTTGTATTTACATAACTTTCTGGCAACTTATAATGACTGGCAGGACTGGCTTGAGAATCTCCATTTGAAGACCACGTCTAAACATTAAGAGCCATTGTCTATGGAGATTCACAGTCATCCAGGTCATAATTGTCCCAAGGGTGCTTTTTCAAGATGCAACTGAACTTTCTTGTTTTTCTTTGAATATGTTTTTCTTCTCATCGAAGAAATTTCTTCAGTTCTGATTGGAAGGTGGGGAATGAGTTGCCTTTTGAAAAAGCACCATTGGGCTGATTAAGAACCATTTGGTTGAGAGAAAGAGATACCAGAGGATCACCCAATAGGATGGGAAAGAGAAAGATTAAATTGGGATGGCTAGAGTTGGCCTTTAAAGGACTTCACTATTGTCGAAAAAATGAAGATATATCACTGAATCAGAGGTTAATATTTTTCTCTGTGTCTTTTGCTAATACAAGCACATTAAGTCACAATTTTAGAACATGATGTAACTGTAATTGTCACGTTTGTTTGCTTGTTTTTAAATCCTTTTATTATTTGCAAAAGTACAAATCTTTAGAACAATGTCCTTCAAAAATTAATTCTGCAGGTTTATTTTACATGGCAGCATTTTTATATTAGAAATAGCTTTTAAAATTCTCTGACTTCTTGCCTATAAATCCATTTACCCTAGCTAATTAGCTTTGTGTTAGCCCAGACCAATGGAGTAAAAAGGTTTTATTTACTTCTATTTTCTTTGCCATCCAGTAGTATCTCACTCTTTAACACAAGGAAGATTAGATTAGATTAGATTCAACTTTATTGTCATGGCCATGGATACAGGCAACGAAATGCAGTTGGCATCCAACCGGAAGTGCAAAACAACAGTAAAATATAAATATATGTATGCAAATATGCAAGGCATCTATGAATATGTCAATGGAAAACACAACAAAATGTATGTACACAAGCATACAAGGATAAGTGTAACTGCACATATATGAACATATACAACTGTACAAAACGTTTATGGACACATTGAACTTATGTACAAATGCGCAGAGAATCATACAAAATACATCATATATTATCAAGGAAAGCATCAGCATATGTGTGGGGACAAACGAACTGAGGAGTTCAGCAAGGAAACTTCTGTGTGGTAAAAGAAGATACAGTTAACCCAGGCACATTCCTAGATAGACAGTTCTCTTCCTGTACCCATCATCCACACTGATAGTTTTTGAAATATTTCTCTCCAATAGAAGTATAATGTTGCAATACTTATATTTTATTAGTTGTGAACAGAAGCCTCTAATACCCAAAAGAACCATTGTATCAGAAGATTGGGTAAAACAAAATTTTGAGAGAAAGCAGTCTTAGGAGAACAGAAGATGTATGCCTTGTATAAGTCAAATGTTATAATGACAGGATAAAGACTCATAGATTAGTCCAAATATAATTGAGAAATCAGTTCTGAAATAACAGATATAATATTGCAGAATTCAGTATTATCTAAAATTAAAAAAAAATTGAAATATTTCTCAGCAGCTATAGGAACATTTACCACAATAAATTTCCTTTAACGTTGTTAACCACACATACTTAGTTACATTATGCAACCATTATGCATTGCAATAAAAGTTGTAAAATTGGGTGGACTCACTTAATGACCACATTATTTGGCAGTGAAAGTTCCAGTCCCAATTGTTGTGGTAGTTTGAGGACTACCTGTAAAGTTGATAACGAGTCACCTTGGAAAATTGAACACTTGAGTTTGACTTCTCCTAATTTTTATCCATTAAACATCAGCTTTGTTTGCCAAATCATTATTGAAATATTCATAAATTGCTGAATGTTTTGAGAAATTGTCAGTCCAGTTATATGAAACAGAACTAAATACCTTTTGAAGGCTTATCCATGCCATAAACAAATGTGTTCTTTTTTGGAATTTTTAAATTATTTTGTTCCTTTTATTTCCTCCCAAAGTATCTTTTTTGTTTAAAGGGAGTAAAACATTTCTTTTCAAGCAGCTGTAGATTTGATGTGCAATTATGCTCATAAGCAGCTTGCATGTTGTTGGTAAACAGGTTACGGGTCTGTAGTTTCCAGGCTTATTTTCCTTCTTCTAAATTAGAAATATCTTTCCAGTTGTTTATTCATGTTGTCCATTTTTCATTTTTCTGCTGCTTCCAAAACCCTATCCTTCTGGTCTTCCAATCTCAATCTCATCTTAATGGTTTTAGCCAGAATCCATGGTTTATCTGCTCCAGAAGCACTCCAATTTTTGACCTTCTCTGATTGGTTTCATACTATTTCCTCAGTTATCCAAATGTCTTCTATATCAAGTAGTTTCACTATATTTTCAACTTGCTTATCTATTGCATTCTTATTGTGGCTCCTATTGTTTTTCCACAAATGTTTCCAAAATTTAGAAACTCTTCTTTGTCATTTGGTTTTTCATTATTTACACTCCATCCTGTTTTCAAAGGTTTTATATAACTGACACTGATTTTATTTAAACTGCAAATTCTGTTGGAACTGAATTTTCACTTGTCATATCATTTGATTTTTTCTGCAATAACCATGGCTCTTGGTTTCAATTGTCCTAAAGCTTCTGCAATTCCATTATTCTCCATGTTGTACTTCATGCACAATTAGTTTTGTTTTCCTTATTTTTCAAGTTTTCTTGCGTCAAATTCTTCAAATTGCTTAACTATGCAAATTTTCTTTAGCTTTTATTTAAATCATATTTTCTATTTTGGTTTTCCTTTCTCAATAACTTCATTACTTTATATTTTAAACTGCAGTTCTTCAATGGTTACATAGACTAGGGCGTGCATCAGTTGATTTGTTTGGGCCAATGTTTCAGTTGAAGTAATTTTAACATCTTAATTAACATTATTCACTGTTTTAGCCAAAGTTGTCTTGTTAATTTGATACAATTTTGTAAAATATTATTTCAGCTTCTTTCATTCTGTCTTTAATATTCCCAGTCAGTTCTTGATTAATTAGTTGTAGGTGCTTCATCATTGGAGGTTTTTAAGAAAAGACCATACAATCATTTGCCTGAAATGGTATAACAGGGGGTTGGACTAAAGGACCTCCAAAG
This sequence comes from Laticauda laticaudata, assembly GCA_004320025.1. Lineage (NCBI taxonomy): Eukaryota > Metazoa > Chordata > Lepidosauria > Squamata > Elapidae > Laticauda > Laticauda laticaudata. The sequence goes on from BHFT01018443.1 coordinate 33,074, forward strand.
TCCTTTTCAGCTCTGTTCTAATTGATTGATTAAATCCATAGTGCTTATAGTTCTTTAACATCTTCAATTTCTTCTCATTGTTTTTCATTAATATCAATAATGATAATAGTCAATAGTCTCTTCACTATCTACTGTTTGTCTCACTCTGCAAGTTAGTGTTATTATTTGTGGTTTTGAATAAAGTGGTGTAGTGGCCTAAACTCATCAATTTCATCAATGTTTTTCCTTCACATTGTAGGAGATTGGACAAGGTGATCCTTAGGTCCTTACATGTAAATAATTCTTTAATTCCATGGTTTTACAAGTACTGAATCCTAGTTAATTTCATTTGTTCTTATTACTTGTAGATATTAATGAATGTACAATTCAAGGCATATGTAAAAATGCAGAATGCAGGAACACCCGAGGCAGCTTCATCTGTACTTGTAAATCTGGTACTATGTTGGACCCATCACGCAGTCACTGTATTTGTAAGTGTTTTATGGTTTTTTTTGTAGATAACTGTTTTAATTCAGTAAATCACAATAAATTTAAATTGAATAATAGCAAACAGAATTAATCCTAAATGATTATATGATGTAGTAATTATTCTCATTGAATGAGACTGCAAATATCTTTCCTTGTTCTTTAAGCAGAAATGCCAATATTAATAGAGACTTTCCAGTAGCCTGTTGTGAGGAAGGGGTATATCATTCTGAAAATGATTCTGTTTTCTGTCAGTCCTAATTTATCAGTATCTGATCTCTCTCTCTCTCTCTCTCGCCTCCTCCCTTCCTCCCCTCTCTCACACACACTTCTAGCTAGTTGATTAATGTGTTGATTAGCAGATGTCATTCTGAGTGGCATACAACAATAAAACAAAAACAATTAAAATCCAATAATTATTAAAAATCATTACTAAAATCAAAATATATTTAAAAAGCAATATATACAAACTATGGGCATGGGAGAGTGAACATAGAAATATAGTTAATCTAGCTTTGAGTCTGAGAGAGAATTTTGCATAAAAGGGTTTCATGGCAGAGAAGGTCTGCTTGTGGGACCCACCAGATATAAGCCCTCTATGCCAATCTAAATATCATTGTCTGATGTAACGAAGGAGAAGCGTAGAGAAGCCAGGGTGATTAGGGGACTGGAGAGTGAGGCATATTTAAAAAGCAATATATACAAACTATGGGCATGGGAGAGTGAACATAGAAATATGAACGATTACAGGAACTGGGCATGGCTAGTCTAGTGAAGAGAAGGACCAGGGGAGACATGATAGCAGTCTTCCAATATTTGAGGGGCTGCCACATAGAGGAAGGGCTCAAGCTATTTTCTAAAGCTCCTGAAGGCCAGACAAGGAATAATGGATGGAAAGTGAACAAGGAGAGATTTAACCTGAAAATAAGGAGAAACTTTCTGACAGTGAGAACAATCAACCAATGGAACAGCTTGCCCTTGGAAGTTGTGGGAGTGCCATCACTTAAGATTTTCAAGAAGAGATTGGACTGCCATTGTCAGAAATGGTGTAGGGTCTCCTGCTTGAGCCAAGAGTTGGACTAGATGACCTATAAGGTCCTTCCAACTCTGATTATCTGAGAAGCAATTTATAAATTTATAATATACGGTAGTTATAAAAATCTTGACAGACATATCTTACTAACATATCTGTACTAATACTATACTGTACTAATATCTGTACTGTACTTACTAACATTATCTTACAGACATATCTGTACTAATAAAAATGCAACAATATATGGATAATAGGAAATAAGAAACATGAAGTATGATAAAATTGTACTGAGCATCTAAAAAAGGCCACCCATTAAAACTTTATTAAAGTAAATTACATATGAAAATACAGAGCATTTTTCAGTCTGTTTAAGATAATATTCAGTAGTTTAGTGATTTAAATGAGCTGAATTTAAGCTGAAAATTACATTATTTAACACACTGAAAACGTTGCAGTGATAGTTCATTTACAATGAAAGATCTTACTGATTTATTAACTAAAATATGAAATAATGCAGTCTTGTTGCAAATTTATAGGCTTAAACTGTTATATTATTTCACTTATAATTGTTAATACTGTATCTATAAAGTCAGTTGTTTGCCAGCATCCTAAAGCAGGAGATGTCTAGACTGGCAACTTAAATATATTTATCTTCTATTCAACCGTTCAGTTTACAGTATGATGAATGTAACATTTTAAATTATTTTTTGTTCAGAATGAATGGCAGTGTTAAATTATCCTTTGTTTCTTTGCATTTCCTTTCTGTTTTGGTGAAATAATTGAGTAAGAACATTAAGATAGGAAAATAAAATTTATGAATCTTCATTGACTTTCTGAATTTCCTTATTCAGAAGTAAATACTACTGTTTCCAAAGTGGTACATGTGCATATGAAAAATGGCTTTTTATCTGGACAAGACTCCAACCGAGCATGGGAAAATTAACTTCAGAGAGCTCCCTGAATTACAAAGATTCTGTGTTTTATTTGAATTTTCAAAAATTGGTATCCATAATTTTGTTTCAGCGGATAAGGCAGTTTCAACAGAACAAGGGTCATGCTATCGCTCTGTGATAAGAGGAATGTGTACGCTGCCACTTAATCAGCGGATCACCAAACAGATCTGCTGCTGTAGTCGTGTTGGCCAAGGATGGGGGAGAAACTGTGAGATTTGCCCATTGTTGGGCTCTGGTAAGACTTTGGCTTTCTTGTTTGAACTAAATAAAATAAAATAAATAAAAATAAAATAAATATTATTTCTAGTTTTGTCCAGTTATGTTAAATCCTGTGATTGCGCTAACTGTTTTGGTTCCCATCATGTTCTCTGCCAAAACAGAGTTTCAGAAGCATTGTATATATAGAGGTTTGGCTTTTTGCCATCTAATGAAACTTGCCTCAAGTCAGTGAAGATATGCAGTATTACATAAAAGGAGTTCAAGGCTCCAAAAATCTATTCAAACATGACAAAGTAGAGAAAATGGAAATATATTACTTCTCAGTGTATAGACTGATGCCCTTTTGAATATATGGGCAGCAGACTCCATTATGAGGAATAAGGGGAGATGTACCTGCCACTAATCCGGCAGCCAATAGGCCGGAAAAGATTGGTAGGTAAAGCTGTCATAAAACACTACATTAGAGAAAGAGTTTTTTCTTTCCTGTGGCTCTCTTCATCTTCATGCAATTGTATTTGTTTGCTTGTTTATTATTAAATTTTTAAACCACCCATTTCACAATTCTGGGTGGCTTACTATATGCTCTGAGCAGCATAGAAAATAACAGAATGAGAATTTCTGTGTCATTATGTTTTCTTGACTGCTCTCACTGAAAAACTAGGCCTAGTTTCTTGTATCAGTTAACAGGAAGTTGTATCCAACCTTCAAACATTACATTCTTTCTGCTGATGACTTCCATTTTATAATTCTGGTTACAAGTATATATAACATAAACACGTTCTCCTGCAATGTTTTTATTATAGAAATTATTTAAATAGACACCTTTAACAGAAAAGATATGTGTCCTCACACATCTTACATGTATAACTGGGGGGGGGGGGGANTAGATTATTTGAGATTGTAAATCCCAGCCATTTCATATTTTTTTTTATAGCTTCATCACATTTTTTGTATTATTTAAATAAAATAATTTTACTTGACTACTTTTCTTGGCTTCTTGGCTGCAGAAACTTTTAAGGAAATCTGCCCAGCAGGCCATGGCTACACTTACGCTAACTCAGACATTCGGATGTCCTTGAGGAAAGCAGAAGTTGATGAGCTGCCCTCATTTAGCTCACAGGAGCAAAGGGGACATGGACCTGGTGAACAAATATCTAACGGGACAATTAGACAGAAGGAAGTGCAGGAAGTCTTAAAAGGTGGTCTCATAGATATTTTTCCTCCAACTGACATACCAGCAAGAAAAGGTAAGCATCACACGTTAATTTTCTGGTTATTCCAAGGATGCCACAAAATGATTGTATTTCAGGCCCTAATTTCAATGAATAATTTATTTTGAGAAGATACTTTAATAAATAATTTTTACTTGATTTTTTAATTTATGATATTCTGGCTCACACTACAATGCATATTTACAAACAGACAAAATATCAGATGATGATGATTAGAATGACACAAAATTGGGAGATATTTTCGAAGAGAGTGGAGATTAAAAAGATCTAGCCTTGGTTGAACAATGGGAGGAAATGAATAGGATAAAATTTAACAGGGAGGTATATAAAGCAGAAGTTTGCTTTTGAGAGGGAAAAATAAAAAGTATGCCAATAAGATGGGGAAATGTGACTTGGCAATGGCCCAAGGATTAGGGTTAGGTAAGTATCTGAGTATGTTTAATCTACAGGCAAGATGACTGAGGGGAAATAGTAGAACTCTTCAAAAAATTGAAACATTATATAAAATAGGAAATGGGTTTATTACCACTGGGTTAGCAGTTCTCATGTGCAATTATATTTGACATGCAAAAACGCCCTTATATTCTAATAATGTTTTATCATTTTACAGCTGAATCCCCAGAAGATCAGGTGAGTAAAAAAAAAATATCAGTAAGTCTACATTTGGGAGATGACTTATTTATTGTTAGATTTACATCTTTCCTTTCATTTAGTAATTCAAGAAGGTGCACACAGTGCTCCTACTTTTCCCCATAGTAACAGCCTATGAGGTAGATTAAACTAAGTAGTGGGCCTGAGATTCTATGGCCAATGCCACACTAGAATTTGGGTAACATTGTTTCCAGTTTATCACTTTAAGCACTATAGTTTAGTAGTTCTGTTTATATGCTGATAATCTGCATAAAGCATGCACTATTAAAAAAAACCTTACTTTTCAAAGAAATGTTTTAATATACAGTATATTAAAAAGCATTTCCTTGAAAGGATATAATTTCCTACTAAAGGCAGATTATTTATATTATGAATTCATATTTTTACACAAATAGAGGTGTAATATTCTACCTAAAATAATGGGCAGATCTTGTAAAAGTAGATTGATTTATATAGTGCAGAATTGAGAGTAGTTAAATTATATTTTAATACATTTAATACAAACATTTTGAAAAATAATGTTTAATCAAATTGGATGACTTTTAGCAGTTTGTGCTAAGTTCAGCTACAATTTGTTCATCTATGTTCTACAGCTTGTCAATGACAAAGAAAAGAGATATTTTACCTTTTATTGTGTCATTACCACCAAAAAGGTCATTGGGCAGATGGCTTCAGTAGCCTAATCTAATGAAAAATATTGAATTGTAAAGATCAATTTCTCACTCACTCACTCACTCACACAGAGACACACTCTCCTCACACAAAGAGAGAGAGACAGACAGACACAGACACAGACAGACACAGATTCTGCCATTTCATATCAAGCTGGACTTAGGTTCATATAAAATTAGACGATCTCCATAATATGCTTGTCCAACAATATACAGTATTTAAAAGGAAATTGCTGAAGAAGAAATTACTTTGATTTGTTGGAGTTCATCTCTATGTAATTTACATATACTTCATGAACAGTCACTGTATTTATGTTTTGTTCATAGGATACAGATGATGCTACCCAAGAAACTGATACTAATCCAGGTAAATTGTAAAGTACATTTGCTGAAATAGTTGTTTAGGAGTGAAATGACAAAAGATATAATTCTTAGGCTATGTTGATTATTTTGATATGTGAAGGGGGCAATCAAATAGATCTTCTAAATACAACCTATAATTTGCTGAATATTTATTGCTGACAGAAAAGCAAGATGGATGTTGAACCTACTGGATAGAAGATAATAAACAATATTTTATCTTCTCTATTTTTGCTATAAGAGACTAACTTTACAGTTAGTTATCTTTTAAACTCCTTTTTACAGCACAATTTCATATGTATTTATTCATCAGGATTATTCTTAAAGTGGTATCAGTAAATTATGCTATATGCATATTATTCATATAACAATCATAGAAAAACACTAATTTATATATGCAGTATGAAGTTTAAGTATGCTATCTAATGATAAGAATTAGACAATATTGATTCAACAACATATAGTATTGAGATGTTCCCTGAGGTAGGCTCCAGCACATGTTCAAAAGCTTGGAAGACTAAACCTCTGGTTCTGGTAACAAATCAAAATTGAATCCTGCAATTTCATAATATCTTCCCTTAATTAATAAATATAAAACTCTTCATCCTATAATTCACTTCTTAACTATGGACAAATCCAATAAATAATGATTTCCTGAATCCAACTGTCAGAAAAAAAAGTCTGTAGTTGTAAAATAATAACATTAATGAACAAATATAAAGCTCAATATTCAACATACCAACTCTTAGTAGTAAGCTATATATTATGTTTACTTCTGTACACTTGTGTCATTTTCAGAAACTGTTTGGAAAAGTCCCTGAAATTTTCTTCACAAAGTTTTTCAGAAGTGGTTTGTCATTGCCTCCTTCCTGGAGCTGAGAGAAAATAAATAATCAAAGTCACCTAATTGGCTTCATGCCCAAGGTAGAGACTAGAAGTCCCAGTTTCCTAGTTTCCAGCCTGATACCTTAACGATTATACCAACTGACTCACAGTTTTCTTTTGCTGTAAACCAAATCACATTTAAAAGACATAAAGTACATCCTAGTATAAATAAAACTTAAAAACCATGCCCAATAAATAAGCCCAATGCACATTTTTTTCTCATTCCACATGCCAACAGTAGCCATAGCAATAGCACTTAGACACCGCTTCATAGTGCTTTACAGCCCTCTCTAAGCAGTTTATAAAGTTGGTATTTTGCCCCCCAACAATCTGGGTCCTCATTCTACCTTTATATTTTACCCAACCTTGGAAGGATGAGTCAACCTTGAGCCTGGTGAGATTCGCTGATGATTGGCAGTCAGCAGAAGTAGCCTGCAGTACTGCATTCTAACCACTGTGCCACCAGAGACTCTACCAAGAGAACCTACTCAAATAGCACCATATCCCATGCAAATAAACATTTTATATCTTAACTATAAACAAATCCACATTTAGCAAGTATAAAGTAATCCTGGTATAACATAGTTTAACACAGAAGAGAAGGATAATATTTCCTTTAAAAAGAAGAAGTTCCCAAAACTTATTTACCTAAATAAAAAGACAGTGAAATACTGAGATAGTTTAACTTGTGTCATACTAGGATATATAAAATAACTGAAGGAGAAAAAAACTTAAACATCACATTAATGTAATAAAATCTAATGATGTTCTTCCAATCTAGATATCAGCAAATCCAAAAAAACCCACCCCAAATAGCAACATATTTCATTTTAACACTCGTCAAATAAACATACCTTGTGTTCCTTCTTTACACAAGACAATCTTGTTCTTTAATTCATTCAGATGTTATTGATTCTTCTTAGGAATTTCTTCAATACCTTAAGCAGCTTCTTTTATAAGTCTAGTAAAAATAAATTGTTCCATTGCTCTCTGGGATTGTCATTTTTATTTCCTTTTTAATTTTAAAAATATCTTCCAATGTTTTCTTGGTAACTGATAACTGATAAAAATTTATTCAAATTCTTGTCCATGTAGTTCTTGGTCGATCTTGTTGTATGTCTTTTTCTGTAACATCATCTAGGAACAAATTGTTCCAAGAAGACATATACACATACAGCTGACATAATTCATTTAAAGTTCCTCTGCAGGTCTCAGTTGAGGTCTTCAAACATGATTATAAGTTACCTGGCTTGTTATATTTCCAGTATACAATTTTTTTTTCCACAAAGTGCATTTATTCTTTAAGATTAATTGCAAAGTCTTAATATTCAAAATCCAATATTTTAATGTCTTCTGAGCCCTTCATCCATTTAAAACTTCCCATAGTGAAAAATCTTGTCTTGCTTTTCACTGTTCATTTTAAATTTGTAAAATAAAGATAGATCCTAATTTTCTTATATTAAGGATTGAAGAGACTCCCTTGGTCTTATTACTTTGACAATGCCTAACTTCTTTGAAGTAGTTTAGATAATTTCTGAAAGTTGTTCTCAATGGAAGTGGGAATTTAGTGTCTTTAAAAAGGATCCGTTTGTGGCTGAAGTAATTATTGCAAATTCCCTTGTCTCTTTCATTTCCCACACACTGCAGATTGCTGTCTTGCAGTCTCCTCACAAGGAGCAAATGTAAGGAGAACAGCTTAGGTGATCTTGCATCTTCTGTTTATCCAAACGAGTCAAAGGAACCAGTTGACTCGTTGGCTCCCTATTCAAGGCTGCAAATGTCAGCTCAGCTTTTTGCAAAAGCTGCCTTCAGTCTGCCATCTTCCCCAGAAGCAATATGCTTTTGTATATCATGTGTATTTCAAAGTTTTATCAATATATATTGTCTAATATTGTATATTGTATAATGTGTATTTGATTATATTTTTTAACAAGTTTTATTCAATTTTTCCCACAAAAACAAAAGGCTCTTTTTAGTGGACAACATATTTCCAGATCATCACTTTTACATACAAATATGACAATAATTATACATTCATATATGCATACTTAATTCTATTATTACCTTTTCCATTCCAAATTTTCAGAAAGGAGAAAAACAAGCAAATTAATCCTAATCTCTTACATCAATCTCAATCCAAACATCCCTTCATTTCATTTCAATTGTTTCAAATATAATCCTTTAATATTTATTTTAAGAGTAAAAATAACAATGTTTGCCTAACTTAAAAAAGGTTACCAATGTCTGCTTCCTTTTAATAGTCTATATTAGCTTATTAATTAAAATAGTTCTTTAATCTATCACATTTTCTTTTCATCATACATTCTTTCTATGAATTCTAAATTAATACAAGTTTTAACACAAGAAAGAAAGAAACAAACTTTGGTGTCTCCCCTTTTACTGCCTTGAGTGTGACACCTCAGTAGCCAAAATATATTTGGCTTTATTCCCTCATCTTAATTCCCAATATTCCTTTATTTTTAAGTAGTTACAGTAATAATCATTACATCTTTTCATTTGGATTCCACAATATATAAATTTCATTTCTAATTTCAAAAAAGTAAAAGGGAAAAATTGACTATTTAATTCCTGATTATTGATGTTGACCTCATTTTAAACATCTTCACATTCATTTCAATTACAACAATTTCTTCAATAAACCTTAACTTTTCTTTTAAAGATAAAAATGTATATTCATCTAATAAAAGTTATCAGTATCTATCCCTCCGTAAATAATCTATATTACCCTATTTTCTAAGTATTTTTAAATTGCAAATATATTCTTGTTACCCCTTGTCACCCTGCAGAATCCCCTTTTTAGTTCATCAGCCATTATCTCTAAAAAAACATTTTCTTTTCATCATTTTACTATTTCCATGTTTTATTTCCTGCACCTGTATCTTGCTGCCTCTCCTCCACCTCTTTTTCCCATATCTTTTCTCATTCCAGTTTATATCCCTCTCTTTCTTGATATCTTCCTTTTCCCTTTTCTGCTGAACCTTTCTACCTCTCCTGATTTTACAGGTATTTCCATTTTTGATTTCCTTCTTAAATCTCAATTTTTTAGCCCTCCTTCTTTCCCCTCGTCTTTGTTGTGTTCTTTGTGTTAATTGTCTATTTAAGGTGGCTTCTCCTTGAGCCGATTCCTCCTCCTCTGACGTTCTTTCTTTTTGTTCTTCAAACATCAGTTCCATTTCTTCAAACATAGAACAAAGTGATTCGCCTCTTTCCTGTAGTAATTCTCTCGTATTTTTAAGTTCCATTTTTAATTCACTTTTAACACTTTTACTTTCTTTCTTCTTCAAATTTTCTAAAGTTCTCAATTGTTCCAACCCAGGGTCTATACGAAAAACATCAATCAATCCCGCAGTCAGTTTTCCTTGCTTCTTCCTTTGTTCTGGTTCAGCTTTCACTTTCTAAAATTCTTATTTTGTTTCAATATTTCTTGAGCATTATGTTGACACAAGTTCATACAGAAACAGGATGATTTCCTTTTTGTTTGTGTTTAAGTTTTTATCCAGAAGATGGCACTCTCCGTCATACAAAGTCTTCACCTTTTCCCCCTATTTTATTATTGAGGGTTTTTCGAACCTCAATATTCCAAAGCAATCCAGTCTCCAATTGGTAAATTTTATTATTATTATTATTTGACAATCTTAAGTCCAGCTTTATTTTATGCCTGTCTATTGCCAAAATGTTTTAATCCAATTTAATTAAATATTTATTTACGGCTTCTTCCTTTCCCAGTTCAAAGCCCCACTTAGCTGTCAAAATTATTTTCTTGTTTTTTTTTTCCTGTCCCTTTGTATTTTCACCGCTCGCTTTTCTTTTCTTAAAAGTTCAATGTTACCTTAATCCTGGGGTACTTTTTGTTTGGTTGCCCAATTGTCCCGGCTTAGATGTTATCCACCTCTTTCTTCACTCCTGCACAAAACTTAGTCCAGCTGAGTCCTCCTCTTCGGGGTGGCCATTCTGTACCACCGCTTCAGTCATCTTCGGGGGGAAAAAGATGCGCCTTTCCTCAACCTGGCTGGCGATTTCCCCTTACTCCACTTCTCCTCCAAGGCAGCTTCAGCCCCTAATCTCAATGATCTAGGCTCTCCAATGAAAGAGCACAGACCACATCTGTGGACAGCCACGACCTACGGTCCGTCAGCGAGGAGGGCTCAACCCGGAAGTCTGTATTTGATTATTGTTAAGATCATGCTGTCTTTTATGGGAGCATATTAGTCAAATATCATGGTTCATAGGTCAGCTGGGTAAAGGCTGAGGCAGTTCCCTTGATCTGGCAGTTCCCTTGATCACAATGACTTGTGCACAACTCATTGCTGGAGTGAAGAGGCATTACATTTTTACTCTGCATGCATCTGACAATTATTCTGACATTGCTAATTCATTTATATATTGAAAGATTTTTGTGGAAGTTTTACTTTCTGCCTTTGAAACAGTTCATCTAAAATTGTACCTAATGTTCCATTCATGTCTCCAAGAAGATAGTTCTCCCTCTCTCCCTTGGAAAAAAGCTTTTTGAAAGATTCCCTGCTGGTCCACTGTTGCTGCATCCTATACATATTACAACTGCAGAAGTAGTTTTCAGTAGATTTGCTGCATTGGATTAGATGATTTAGTGTACCTTTCAACTCTATGAATTATTCAGCAATACGTTGGACTGAATGATATGTACACTACTCAAAAAAATAAAGGGAACACTTAAACAATACAATATAGCTCCAAGTCAGTCACACTTCTGTGAAATCAAACTGTCCACTTAGGTAGCAACACTGATTGACAATCAATTTCACATGCTGTTGTGCAAATGGAATAGACAACAGGTGGAAAGCATAGGCAGTTAGCAAGAACATCCCAATAAAGGAGGAGGTTCTGCAGGTGGTGACCACAGACCACTTCTCAGTTCTTAGGCTTTCTGGCTGATGGTTTTGGTCACTTTTGAATGCTGGCAGTGCTTTCACTCTAATGGTAGCATAAGACGGAGTCTAAACCCACACAAGTGGCTCAGTTAGTGCAGCTCATCCAGGATGGCACATCAATGCGAGCTGTGGCAAGAAGTTTTGCTGTGTCTGTCAGCGTAAGTGTCCAGAGCATGGAGGCACACCAGGAACAGGCCAGTACATCAGGAGAATGGAGGAGGCCAACAACCCATGAGGAGGGCAAAAACACCACATCAGGATGCTTACCTGCACCTTTGTGCATGGAGAGACAGGAGGAGCACGTCAGAGCCCTGCACAAATGACCTCCAGCAGGCCATAAATGTGCATGTGGCTGCTCAAATGGTCAGAAACAGACTCCATGAGGTGGTTATGAGGGCCGACATCCACAGGGGGGTTGTGCTGATAGCCCAACACCATGCAGGACGTTTGGCATTTGCCAGAGAAACCAAAGATTGGAAAATTCACACTGCATCCTGTGCTCTTCACAGATGAAGCAGTGTTCACACTGAGCACATGACAGACGTGACATGGTCTGGAGAGCCATGGAGAACATTCTGCTGCCTGCAACACCCTCCAGCATGACCAGTTTGGCAGTGGGTCAGTAATGGTGGTGGGGTGGCATTCTTTAGGGGGCCAGGCCGCGCCACAGCCTCCATGTGCTTGCCAGAGGTAGCCTGATTGCCAATTAGGCACCGAGATGAGATCCTCAGACCCCTTGTGAGACCATATGCTGGTGCGGTTGGCCCTGGTTCTTTCCTAATGCACAACAATGCTAGACCTCATGTGGCTGGAGTGTGTCAGCAGTTCCTGCAAGATGAAGGTATTCATGCTATGGACTGGCCGCCCGTTCCCCAGACCTGAATCCAAATGAGCACATTTGGGACATCATGTCTCACTCCATCCACCAATGCCATGTTGCACCACAGACTGTCCAGGAGTTGGGGGATGCTTTCGTCCATGTGTGGGAGGAGATCCCTCAGGAGACCATCCGCCACCTCATTAGGAGCATGCCCAGGCATTGTAGGGAGGTCCATACAGGCACATGGAGGCCACACACACTCATAGAGCTCATTTTAAACTTGTTTAAGGACAATTACATCAAGTTGGATCAGCCTGTATGTTTTTTTCCACATTAATTTTGAATGTAACTCCAAATCCAAGCCTCCATGGGTTGCTAAATTTGATTTCCATTGATAATTTTTGGTGTGATTTTGTTGTCAAGCACATATCAACTATGTAATGAACAAAGTATTTAATAAGAATATTTCATCATTCAGATCTAGGATGTCTTATTTTTGTGTTCCCTTTATTTTTTTGAACAGTGTATAAGACTACAGAGGCCAGTGGATTGCTGGTATTTGACTAATATGTTTATAGTTTTTGCCTTTTCTCATGTTCTTTGTAGTGGATATAAGAGAGAATCCATCCCTTTCTCCTGCCAAACAGTTTCCAGTAGCTGTAGATCACAGATGTCAAACTTGCGGCATCACACCATCCCTTGACTATCGTGACACTTTTATGGAGGTGGGGGGGGGGGCATGGCCTTCACNGGGGGGGGGGGGGGGGGGCATGGCCTTCACGTGAGTCATCCGGGCCATGGGCTGCCAGTTTGATATCCCTGCTGTAGATGAAAGTGCTGCTTTAAGAGACACAACAATAGTATTCACAAGTATATTAACTTGTGTTCTAATAGATTATTATGTGTTCTAATAGATTATTTTTCATAATTCAATTACAGTATGCAGCAAGTGAAGAGAGATTTTGCATTTCAAATGGGTTCACACAAGGCAGTCAAACTTTAGAATTTAATGATGCTCAAAAGAATAGTTCATGTCAGTTTCCCAAGTGATATTAAAATTGATTCCAGCATTTATAGTTTTTTCACTCTTACAAAATCTTACATTGTTTATCATATATATTGAATATGGTTGTCATAAATAATGCATTTCAAACTAGTAATTACCCCTAAGCACCATCTTATGATGCAGGATTTTTCTTTTCACTGAAAAAAATGGAAATGGACAGATCTTTATGCCAAATCCCAGGATAATTGAGAAAGAGAAGGGAAAAAAAGGATACAAGTATTCCAAGCACATTATATACTATATTTCAACAATCTGACAACTCAGAATCATTACTCCAATATTGTAGGCTGGGATCCTAAGATGGAATATAGGCTTTGTCGAGAGACTTTATAAGTTCATGACCAAGATGCTGTTTGAGCCAGCAACTTCCTGATCCATTTGTCAACTATTGTAATAAATCTCATTTCTGTCCTGCTCATTTCTGTCCCGCTTATATCACAAGTAACCCTTTTCAAGCAAACCTGGGAAGAATTTATAGAAAAATAACATGTCTCAGCCACAGAACAACAATGGCAGAGCCAGAAGGCTATGGAGTGTCTCTTGTCATTTATTCCAGGTCACACGAGTTGAGTCATGGGCATTTTTTTGATGGAGTGGGAAGATTTGTGACCTCAGGCAGACATATGTTTACTGCTTGGATAATAGCAGCTGTGTTGTTTCAGTCTTGTCTCAATGTCTGGGAGAGCTGCTTCTGCCATTATGCTCTGCACTAAAACGTTCTTGGAAAGAGCCCATAGCAAAGACTGCCTCAATACTCTTTTGTCTGTATTGGTTTGTTTGTGAGCTGGCTGGTTGGTGGGATTTTTGAAATCTATTGAGAGATGTGGGTGTTTTTTGAGCTCTTGCATGTTGTTGGGCTGATTCCAAATTTTCTCCAGTGAATTTGGTATAATCCAGAATAAAGTTATTGAAACAGGAATATATCTTTATAAATCTTGGTTTATAAATAATAGAAACCAGGCAACCTCAGGGCATAACATTTCTATGTTTAGAAATGTTATGTCCCTTTTAAGGTTTAGCCTTTGCTGTTTCTAGCACAAATGAATTACATTAATTAAGATAAAATATCTACATTTGTCTTGGATTTAGGACAATAATATATACACATTTTATTTGTTCCCTGACAACATTTTTTGTTTTTCTTTTTTAGAGATAAATCCATGTTCTTCTTCACCTGATATGTGTGGGCCAGGCACTTGTGTGAACTTTCCTGAAGAATATACCTGCTTGTGTTATACTGGTTATCAACAACATCCTAGTCACACTTATTGCATTGGTATTTTAATTTTTTAATTAGTTTTGCTAGTGGAAATAGTCTTGTGGCAGTATGAGTACATTAAAAAGCTGTTTAAAATATAGAAGTTGTTAGAGATTGGGAAATAAAGAATGTAATTCAAAAAGCTATACACACGGTTTTAATCAGTGATTTCTAGTTCAGTCTTCTACAAAGTACACTTTTCACTTATGTAGGATTTCCATGGGTAAGCTGGCTGGGTGACTACAGAACAGATAGGGAGGTCAGTTTCAAAATGTTGTTAACTATCTCCTCTTTTTTCAGATATTGATGAATGTGAGAGAAATCCATGTGATGGGAAGGGTCACTGTGTCAACACTGAAGGCTCTTATTCTTGTATCTGTTTCACTGGGTACAGCATTCTCACTTCACAAAACATGCAAACATGTCAGGGTGAGTAATCTTTCTATGAAATCAAAGAATGTAAATGAAATTAACCACTTATTTATGTGGGAAAATATCTGCAAGTTCCACCAAACATCTTATTCTGCATCACTGAGGGAAGCACCAGGTAGTCTTTTAGGATCTACCTTTTATGTCTGAAAAGATATAATGTTTCCAAAAATTGAATATAAACTGGGCATGTTTATTTTTTAAAAAAGATGTTACATCAGGAACATTTATCTTTTTTGTAAAAAGCTAACTAACAGAACAGGAAGATTTTCATTATGTAATGATTTTTATGGAATATGTATAATAAAATCTATGTATGTAAGAGAAAGTTACATTTAAAAGCTTGAATGCCATAGAAATTTTGAATAAGAAAACGGGCAAATTTGTTTTCAGTTTTAATACTTTAAAATCCTGAGAACTAGATCTTTCTCTATTAATGCAGATCACAAATCAAATTATGCATGTATTGGTCCACATATTGGCAATGCCATATTTTATTTTATTGTTTAGCTATTACATACCATTATTATTGTATTAATTTAGATCATGTTCAATTTCTTGCCCAATACTTTTGTTAATTAAAGCAGATAGCAGATTTAATATATAACAAAAAAGATAACAAACCTTTTGTTAAATATGGAAGTAAATAGTATGTGTCTAAAAACTTTTGTCGCTGCATATTTTTGCAGAAGTATTTACATTTTGAAATATGCAAATTAGATTAAATGTTAATTATTGATTGATTATATGCCATCGAGTCAGTACCAACTTTTAGAGGCCATAGACTTTCTTCAGGACAATTTGTGTCCAACCTGGTCTTTCTGTTCACCCAATTTTGGTCCCATTGCCACTGTAATTGAGTCTATTTACCTTCTGTTGGTTGTCCTCCTCTTTTCTTTCCTTTTGTTCCCCCCCAGTATTATAGACTTCACCAGAGAACTAGATTTTTCTTCAATGTGTTTAATTAATTTGCCATGGTAATTCCAATTTAAACATACTGTATTAAGAGGGTAATATAAGGAGCTAAGTACTTGACTATGGTGCATCTTAGCAATTTGGATTGATCGTTTTTGCTGAAGAGCACGTTGCTGTGAATTAACAGATCTAAATGAATGTGACCAGCCAGATTTGTGCCATGGAGGGCAGTGCATCAACATACCTGGCTCGTATCACTGTGAGTGCAAAATAGGTTACTTCCTGAATCACAAAGAACAGTGTGAAGGTGAGTTTGCAAAAGACCTCTGCTTTCTGAAATGTTCTCCTTTCATAGCTAATTTTCATCTTTCGTGGCAAGTAGTTCAAAATACTTGACATGTATAAATTCATTCCTTACAGATTCACTTAGCTTTTTAATGCAACTTATATCTTTAACAGAGAACATGCCCATTTAGAAAGGTGTATATTTTCACTTTTATTCTGTTAATTCAGATTTAACTTTTATCCAGCTACAATTAAATAGGATGTGTGAAATAATGCTGATAAGGAATCTTCTGAACAGAGATTGCCCTCTTCTGGAAAGAAGAAAAATGCAAAATAGTGCTGTTTTTATATTCTGACTTCCCTTTTGTAACCTACATATATTGGTTTAAATCATTTATTTCTGAAGATGTTTCCATCATAATTGGTTTTCTTCAGAATAAAAAAAAATAGGCTATTCAAAGTACTACTTGCACTTCTTTCTCAATATTTCACCTACTCTAAAGAATGGTGATATTGAGTGGCTTATAATGGAATAAGCCTTATAGAAAATGTCTAATTCAGCAGTGCTTATTGATTCAAACAGGCAAGGCTCCTCTAAAAACTGGACAGAGATTTTTCCTATCATTTTTTTTTCAAATTAAAAATGTGGAAGTTTGCTGTGAGATCTCCTGCAAGTAAAAGATATGCCTTTTCACTGAAATATAATCCTCTCTCCACAAAAGAGTTTAGGTCAAAAGTAAGATACAAATTAAAAATTAATATGAAGAAGTTTATATTTCAGTTTTCAGTGCTACGCTATATCATTTCTTCTAACAAAACAATTCTAAAAAGTTGAGTTTATTCTTCTTTCCTGCATGTGGCACTCATTTCCTCTGACTGTGTCAAGCATTTTTCTCCTAATTTCCTTGCAAATCTAAACTTGCATTGTTCACAGTGCTATAGAGATCTGTGCTAAGATCATAATTGCATTATCTCTGTGTCACAGCAGAGACCTCTAGAGACCTCAAAGCCAATTACCCCCAAACAGTGGACAGATTAGGAAGTCTAAATGAAATTATAGTTGCAAATACTGAGAAGGAGCTACTTTTGGCCATGTTTATTTTGTTTGGAAGTAAAACTGTTTGGAAGATATCACTCTGCATAGTCAGGGTGTGCTGTCTCCAAGTCTATCCCAAATAGTTGATATATGAAACCACCATTAAGTCAACAGTGTTGAGCAAGTGTTGAGGTATTCCCCTTTAGGAGAAAGAATGTACCCAGGGAAACGTAGTGAGAGTGATGTTGAATAACACACGACCAGCACACAGATACACTGAACAGTAAAATGTAGGTTTTACTTCAGTAAACGGTTTAAGCAAAGTCAACAAACAGCCCAAGTCATTACATGAATAAAAGCAGTCAGTTTTTCAGTCCAGGGATAATCCAAAAAATAACAAAGTTCCGTATCATAAACAGTTCAGTAAATAGACTCAAACCTGAATCAATAATATAGTGCAAGGCCATGGCTTGTAATGTTTTGCCTTCTTTCGTTGTATAAACGAGTTTATGTTGTGGCCTGTAGGTGCAGAATGTTTATGTTTGACAACACAGCCAATTTTAACATAGTTTGGAATCTATTTGTTAATAAACTCAGTCCTGTTATCAGTAACTAAAGTAATTACCCTATGTTATCTCTTTTTCTCTCTGCAAAAACCTTAGCCAATTTAAAGAAATGTCTGGAATGTTTTGTTTTGTTTTTTCATGTAGATTATACAACAAACCGCTAACCAATGAGTCTCATTATACTCAAAACATGCAGGTTCACTCCCAAAACTGGGTCTTTTAGGAACGAATTATATCAGCAAACACAACCTTAAAGTTCTTTTGTCTTAAACCCATTCAGTCTGTTGGAGTAACCTTACTTTTCTCTTGGTTACAAGGCATTACAGTTTAAAGTACTTACTACAGGGTTTTAATTTTTAATCCTCTGACCAATTAACAGTTTGTTTCAACATTTGAAATTTAATCGTGCCCTAGACAGCTATGGCAGTTAAATGTATATCATTGCAGCATGTAGCTTAACACTGTTATAAAACTGTGTTAGCATCTGCAACTGGTCTTCATGTATAACATATAAATCATTCTCTAAAGTAGCAGTAACACTTTTACCCTCTTGTCTCTTATTATAACAGTTATCTCCTAAAGGTTACTACATAACCAAGAATTAACTAAGCCCCTACTGATAACAATTAAATTTCAGTTTAGGTACATATAACATTAGTTGAAATGCTCATTTAACACATGAACAATATGCAATACCTCCACCAGACGCTTTCATCTTCATCCATTTGCCATAGATACTGGGTTGCCTTACTGGGACATCGTTACAAACTGTTGAGGTAATTCCCATAGGAGAAATGAGCCGCATACAGGGAAGACGGTATAGAGAGTAGTGTTGGATAATACACACACAGTACACAGATACACTGTACAGTTTAATGTAGTTTTTAACTTCCAGAAAAGTTTAAGCAAAGCCAAAATAAGCAGTCCAAAAATCATTCCACAAGTTAATCAATCAGTTTTTCAATCCAGGGACTATTCCAGGAACAAAGGTCCAGTGTCAAAAACAGTTATATCAGACTTACATTAATCCAGTAAATATCAGCTCAATTAGGGAAAATGGATTCAATAGCAATACTTTCCAACAGAAGGAAATAAAGATACACTCACACTCTCTTCTGAGACTCAGACTTAAAACAACCCAGGTTTCTGCTCCATCTTATGGCCGTTTGAAAAACCACACCCTATTGCATGCTCTTGCATTCCTTAAAGAGATAGTACTAAAATGTTTATCCTGGTTTATATATTTCTAACCCAAATACCTGTTAGGTGTTTCATATTCCTAACACAAACCTCTCTCTATGTTTAGTAATGTACTGTGATGCTCCACTATCAACTACCCACAAATCATAGTTTCACAGTTGAATTGCTAGACATAGCTAAACTAACATTCTTTCTTAGCCTTCTGGTGATTACCAGATATTCTGTTGTTTTCCCTTCTTACAGAATCTAGCTATATGTTCCCTAGCCCCACAAGAAAAACATTCCTAACAGTATAGGCAGTTGAACACAAATATCTGTGGTTGTTTCTTCTCAGTGGTCCCCTATCACAGCTGTCTTCTTGCCTCTTTCTAACAATCTTTCCAGTTATGTCAGTCCAATGTCAGTTTATCTCTGGTCAGGACTTCTAGTGAAGATACATAATCATCATAACTTTCATCTAATGAGGAAAGAATGATGAAAACTTGATGCAGCTTTGAAAATATCAGTTCCTTTTCATGTAGCTCTTGAAAAGTTCTTTTCATAAAGTTCAAATAAGCTAACATATCGCCACCTTTCAGAAGACGTGCTCTAAACAATTTACGTGTGAGATGTATGTGTGCACCTACACTGTTCACAAACATAAAATTCCTCTTCAAATTCTCCCAACACCTAGCAGCAGACTCTTCTCCATGAATATGGACTAGCTGCTGGTCACTCTGTGTTAGTCCAATTATATAAAGAGCTTGTTCGTTGTTCCGTTTAACGTCAGCAAGCTTCTTTGCATAGTCCTCATCATCTGGATCCCAAGCATTTACATCCGATGGATCTTGAACTGCATTCCATTACCCTTCACTATGCAGAAGTAGACTGCATTTCAAAGACCAGGAAACATAGTTTGTTCCATCCAACCGGGTTATCAATGATGGACTTGTTGAAGGGTCTTGTGCCATCTTTTCCAGGACAGTAACCCACAATTAAACAGTAAACAGCTGTCTGTATACGGTACTCAACTATTCTCTCAGTTATCACACTAATTATCACACTAGTTTGTATTCACACTAACTCTCAGTTATCTGAGTCTGGTATGGCCTGGGCCCATAACCAGTGTTGAGGTATTCCCCATTAGGAGAATGAGTACATATAGGAAAATGTAGTGAAAGTGATGTTGAATAATACACAACCAGCACACAGAAACGCTGAATAGTAAAATGTAGGTTTTACTTCCAGTAAACGGTTAAGCAAAGTCCAACAAACAGTTCAAGTCATACACGGTTAAAGCAGTCAGTTTTCAGTCCAGGGATAATCCAAATAACAAAGTCCAGTATCATAAACAGTTCAGTAAATAGACTCATATCAAATCCAAGAAGAACGATGATCAGCAACAGTCAATAAGGGAAAATGCAGGAACCAAAAACATCAAACAAAGAACAACTAGTAACTAACANAAAGAGACAGTATTAAATGTCTATCCTGGTTTATATATTTCCAACCCAACTGTTAGGTGACTATCAATTCCTAACAGCAAGTCTGTCAGAAATCAACGAATTCTGGTTTTATATTTTGCACATACCTGTTTAACTGCTTCCAGGCTTAAATGCTTCAGACTGACTTCCCATGCCATTAAGTCATAAAGCTTTTTTGCTTATTTTGTTGAAATTAAATTGTTGCAGTCATCACTGCAAAACTTCTTCAAGTTGAAACTGGACATGAGCAATATTTAGACATAAGATGAGGGCAAGGTAATTTTTCTCCCCTTCATTCGGTGACCCCCTTATCCTCAGGGTTTTAAAATCTGTTAAGCATGACAACAGAACCAAAGTCAAGTTATCCTTTGTTCTTGTTCCTGTGCAAGACCTTTTCCTTTTATGATCATAATTTTATGTTGCTATTTGGCATTTATGGCTGCTATTTATTTATTAAGCAATCAAGTTAATATCTCACAGAAGTGACTCTGTGAGAAACAAGGTAGCTGTCTATCCCTCTAACCCCTAGTCAGGCCAGTCCTCCATTCTGAAGTTTCCTTAAAGAGCTGGACAGAGAAACCTTGTGTTGATTGTCTTTTAGAATTACTTTAGAGTTGCCTTCGGTAGTTCTGCCTGAAGTGTGAGGCTACTTAGTTACGGTGGCAGTTAACAGAGTAATTAATTTCCCTGGCCCTTGCTGTTTTACCACAAGGTAAGTGGATTAGTTGATCAAGTTGTGCTCCTTCCCTTAGCAATCTGGGAGCTGGTGTGTTCTGTTTATGCAAAACCTGTTTTTGTTATTGTTTGTTATTTTATTTTATTTAGCTTAGGTAATGAGAGAAGGAAGGCTACAAGAAAGAGCCTAGCAGTGACCAGTCTTTGCTCAGTCCTGCCTCAGTGCTGTCAGTGGCAGATGTCTGTCTCATTAGACAGTCACAGGCAGAAAACAGAAGCAGCAAAATCTTAATTTGGATCTGTAGAAATAAGTTTTGCCAAATTAGGACATGGCACTGGATAAGAACCAGAATATGAAGTTTTGCTGGTTACTTTGAGTGAAAATATAAACTATAGTCCTCTCTCCTTCATGGGTACTTTGTAACAATATACAGCTCCTCTTATTTATTTATTTTATTGATTTATTTGATTTGTCAATTGCTTACAAGATAATAGATATAAGTATAAACATGAGTAAGAATACAGGAAATAGATACAAATAAATG
>BHFT01018444.1:0-10477 GCA_004320025.1 Laticauda laticaudata
AGTGTGTAAGGAAGACAGCCCTCTTCCTTTGGTCAGATATCTCTTGCAGTTCATTGCTTTCTAAAAACATTAGAAAGTGATAGATATACGACGCCCAATCCTCCTCATCAGGGTTGAATGGTGCGGGCAGCGCATTGTTACCGGCCAACTCCTTTACTCGGTTCTGATTGCCGCGTGCTTCGTCTCGCTCTCTACGACGATCCCACCCTCGTCGCCAGTGTTCCATTCGGAAATAAGTTGTGTGAGACCAGGTTCCAACAACAACTCTTTTATTTAAACAAGTAAGGCAATGGTAACGGAAGAACAGCTCAAGCCGCAGCAGCCCTTCTTATAGCGTCTTGCTCGTGGCTTGTGGCCAATGACAATTCTTTGAGTGTTCCCGCCATGAGGCGGGCCAATCGGATTGGTTCCCTAAATAGCCAATCCGAGAACGGCCTTTTCGGCCAATCCGATTAAGGCACTTGGAACCTACCAAGTTCCATACACAACAGACATAATGCAAAGAACTTCTCTCATGCCAATAACAGCTTCAGGGGAGCAACATTTCCCAGGATCTCAGCATGGAAGCAAAGGGTTAAACTTCCACACCCCTACCAGCAGCTAACATTTGTTTTTGTTTTAATGTAGATATAAAATACAAAAATGCCTCCAACAATTTGCTTAGCTTGATTTTGATCTATCGTCCTCTTCCTTCTTCAGAGGTCAGCTCTTACCTACACAGTCATCTGTTTCCTGCAAATGCTGGAAACCAGTTTGACATAAGCAGCTGTAGGATCCTTCTGAATTGATGCACTGACCGTGCAAACACCGGGTCTGATCAGCACATTCATCCACATCTGCCAAATACAATACAACATACAAGCACAGGAAAAGAAGCCAGACTTTAATGTGAAATAGTATTGAAATAGAACAACAGAAAGCTAAACTAGGAAGGGTTGATAGTATGTAATGGAGGAATTCATCTGAGCTGATCCAAATGAATTAATCTGAGCCTAATTTGGAATGGACTAAATTAGCTCATTTGAATTCAGGCTCTCCGATTTCCCTAAATTTAAACTGCAAATGGAAACAGAATGTGAAAAACCTTACAGCAAGCAATGGAATAAATTCATAGCTGGGAATTAGAAATAGAATTCTTTATTGGCCAAGTGTGATTGGACACACAAGGAATTTATCTTGGTGCAAATGGTTTATTTCTAAATGGGAATTATATATACTATCACTGTTTTCCTTAATATCTTATACTGTCATTGTAGCATCATTCAGCCAATTTTGAACCCATCCTCATTACTGTTATTTTGACAATACAATGACTGGATGAATCTTGAAGATGTTTTAGTTATTAGGAAAATGATTAATATTAAGTTAGCAAGCGGAAATTACACTTCCCATAATTTAGCATAGAAAACTTAGCTTTCCTGTGGCAAAAATGAAATCTAAACTGAGAACTTTTCAGAATTTATAAGCCCTGTCATCAACATTGTACCTTACTTCAGTAATTTTTGGAAATATGGACATGCAAAAGCAGGGGCAGAGAGTAGGGTTCCGCAGTATCCTAGATTTGTAGAGGTAATTCAGAGCATGTCTACATACATATGTCCTTTTCAGCACCTCTCTAAATCAAATACATATGTTCCTTAGATGGCAGTGTGAGTCCTAACAACATAAATCTTTTCCCCTTCAAATACTGGATAACTGCACAATCTTAAGAGAAAATATAAAGTGGATGATGTTGAATGGGAAAGCATCTTTTAAGGACCTGAGATCAGTCTGAAAAGAAAATAGCGGGGAAAGGACACCTTTCTTGATCACTATAGCTTCTAAGATCTCACCCTGGCAGCTGACTCCACCAGCCGCATTTGAAAAGCCAAGAGCACAAATGCAGAAATAAGATCCATGACTGTTTAGGCATTCGCCGTTGGGACTGCAGATGCCACTGTCCAGACATTCATTCTGATCTGTAGGAGGTAAGGATAGTAAAGATAGTTACAGGGAATTCACTCTGAAAAGCTGCTACAGATTATTCTAATTTAACATGATCAGCTAACATTCAGAACAAGATTATTTTACACTAGTCACAAGCTATAGAGATGGGATATATTAAACAATAAGGGAAGCTGATATTAAAATGAAATGAAATGAAAATGAATGAATGAAAACAGCTTTCTGAGAGTCTCCTCCAGAAATCTATTGTTGGAGATAGCTGTAAATATACATACATATCCTGAGATCTAGCATGTATTCACTTAAAATCAAGAAACAGGGGTCAGCAGTCATATAATTCAATGTAATATGAAAACTGAAATTGAAGTCTTTTTCAGCAAAAATCCATACCTGTTTTTCTCCTTGCTTTTTAATTGTGGCAACCTAATTTAAATGGGTAGGTGGAAATCCATATGCTGCTGTTTAACAAGTTGTCAGAACTTCTTACCAATATATTTCAAAACAGTAATACATTAACTAAGAAACTCTGGGGTATCTTTTGCCTATTCCAATTTTAAACATGTTAACTGAATTCCAAAAACTATGGGAGAGTGAGAATCAGTTGGCTACAAGCTGCAGACCAAGGAAGGTGATGGTCACTATCAGAAACACAGTATGTCATTCTCTCATTCTATTATATTCAAATATGAAAAAAATAACAAACACAAATAAATTAGTCATACATTATTATTTATATTATCTTTCTATAAAATACAAGTAGTTATCAATAATAATTGTAACTTAATTGATTTGATATAGGTTATAAAAGCACAGAATTAAGAACATAGAACAAAGACAGAACCCAAATGACAGGATAACAAGAAGAAACCAAATATTGACATGAGGAAAAAGAAACAAGAAGGAGGAAAGGAAAGCAGAAATTAATATTAAGCTCCAGTTCCTCTATTACTTGTCAAAAGCATGTGAAAATAACTAGAACAATCCAGAGTAACCTTGCTCAACTTGATACTCTCCAGATGTGAAATTCTAGTTCCCAGAATCCCCATCACGTACGCAATCCCTACCCTCGCAGAGAATTCTGCAGAATTCTCCGTTTATTTAGAGAACATCAATTTGGAGAAGGCTAGTTTAAATTATATAGATGAGCACAAGTGATACAAATGCAAAGGTATTTAGAAGATGCTACTGTTTATTCTTCAAAAACAAGATAGATTCTCTACTTCCTTTTTGAGCAATCAGATATAATTTTTTTCCTAGACACTAATGAGGCTGATTTGAACAAAAACTACATAAAACTCCCCAAATAAGTCTGTCTTTTTTCCCCTTTTTGTTTATGCTAGTTCTAAAAGTGACTAAATTAATGAAGAATGGGCAAATTCATCCAGATATGTTACACTAAGCTTACCTTCACATATGGTCCCATTGAAAAGTTCAAATCCTAGCTTACAATGACACGTGTAAGATCCTGGTGTGTTTAAGCACTCTCCTCCTAAACAGTAAATGTTTGGGTATTCACATTCATTACTGTCTGTTCAAGGAAAGGAAGGCATGATTAATGGAAAGCAACACCAATTAGGGAAGGAAAATTCCTTATAGATACAAGCTTAGACTTTTTTGTGTTTATTTTAAATGAAAAAAGAAAGCTAACCTACAGGGTACCATTGCTGGAGCTATTAGTGGAGGAAATGTATGTGTTCTCCTGTCCAGCTGATGTTAAAAGTGTACTGCAAATGCTTAAGAATATAATCAAACACATTCTATCCCTAAAGAAGTTCTGTCTATACAATTTTCTTTAGTGTATATATTTTATTTTATTTTATAAATATTTTATTGATATTCCAAAGTTTAAAAACATAAAATAAAACTTATTTTAATGAGCTTTGATCTTCTTAAAACATATTGATCAAGTATCAGAGCATACACACACACATACACACACACACACACAGACAGACACATATATCCCTGTGACTGTTCACTGTGTTATATATTTACTCACACTAATACCAAGTTTTTCTAGCTCAAACATAGAAAGACATCAGCCTGAAAGGAAAATGTCTGGAAGTATTCAGACCTAATAATCTTACAGTACATATCTTTTATGCAGCAGTCTCTATTTTAGTCACAGAGAATAACCATAGAAATAGATTGGGATATTGTTGGCTATGAACAAAATGGAGTAGTATTTTTTTCAAATCTGATTTACACACACACACACACACATTTCTCACTATGTGTGCATCCATCTATTTGTAAAGTAGGGACTCTTTATAAGGACTATAAATAAGGACTCTTCTCTTTAAGGGCCACTCAAATGCTGGAAAGGAGCAAGCCAGGATATGCCATTGAATAAATATCAACAAGTAGTTGCAATTATTCTCAGTCACCTAAGGAATGTTCCAATGATATACAGTATACCAAACGTTCCAACATGTGTTTGGACTTCAATTATTTTATATGTATACTTGAAATAGCTCACTTCTAAATTAAAAATATATTATACAGTTCTAAGAAACAGGGATTGTCCACCAAAAACATTGTTAATATGCTTCATTCCCATTTGTCTCTATTGTTAAGGGTATAACTTACATTAATAATCTGACAAATAATGTGTATAATGTGACAAAAATGTATACTAGCTTCATCTAGTATATAACAGGTGCATGCTTTGTGGTCATTCTTTCTGATTTCTTTGATCTGTTTCAAACATTAAGGGTTTCAAGTTTGTCACCAGCCACACCCAGCTTGATAACCGTAAGGAAATACTCAAATCTAAAGTAGTAGCTGGAAAGAAAGATAAACATTTATTGTCACTGTTAACCATGAACTCGGAATACAAGTGTCATTTCAAATGCAGAGCCATTTATTAGCTATACACTCTTACTGTATATAATGAAATAACTGCCAGTTCTTCCTCTCTGTTGAAAATTCCTAGATAATTTGCAAACAGGTTTGTTTGCCTCTCTTTTACCTTAAAATGTCTGGGTATATTTTTAAGTGTACACCTATAAATATAATGTGGAAAGTGGTCTCTAATAAAATTATTACTTATATAGAATTTTCTTTATGAATCTACCCACTGCTATAGCCGAACCTCTGAGCGTAATTTTTGAAAAATCTTTTAGGACCAGCTCCTTGCCAAAACTATGGTCACCAGCCACAGTCATCCCCATCTTCAAAAAGGGAGAGCCCAGCCTACAGACCAATCTCTTTATGCTGCATCACCTGTAAAGTCATGGAATCAATTATTAACCAATCCATCATCCTCCATTGAGAAACAAATAACCTACTCTCTAATAAACAATTTGGTTTTAGGAAAAAACTATCATGTAATCTGCAACTCTTACACGCAAAAAAAATATGGACAACACAACTCGATCAGGGCCCAAAGCAATAGCGCAATCCAACATAGACTTCTGTAAAGCCTTTGCTTTTCATGGTTACTTTGACAAACTTACTCCTAAAACTAAAATCTTAGGGTATCTCTGGACACCTGCTTTTACTGGACAAGAAGCCTTTCCTGTCAAAACAGACAACAAATGGTTCAAAATTGGGAGCATGCCTATCAAAATTCTTGTACCCTGTCAACGTGGTGTATCCCCCAGCGCAGTGGTTCCAGACCAACTCTTTCATTATATCTACACAACATGACCTCTGATGATCCATATCAAGAGCCAACTGCATTCTCTTCCACTCATTATGTAAAGCTATTCAACACCCACAAACAATTCTGCCTACCCTTCAAAAAGACCTTGACTATGTATCAGAATGGTCAAACAAACTGGCAACTTCAAATCCTCAAACAAATAAATGATCTTCCTACATATTGGCAAAAAATCAGAAAATAAAATACCCGAGTCTGAAAAAGTTCGAAGACCTTGATGATCCTAAACTCTGTCAAGGATCTTGGAGGAGTACTCATTCTTCAAATTGAGCCTAAAGTGCTAGGAGCCCATCTGTTTAGACCACATTAGCCATATAAACTTTTAATAGTTTATGTGTATATAGAGTTTATGTTTAATCTATATTTACGTAGTTTTTCGATCTTTATTGCTCTGGAATGTGTAATATTACACTAATAACTATAGAGCTTACCAAACATTGCGGTTAGCTCAATACTCGAATGCCTAGTGCTCATCAGTCTGGAACCCACATATATGTATCTGAATTTGCGAATCATTATTTCAGTACTGAGACAAGTCCAGAAATATTCTAGTAAAGAAGGTTCATCCACTCCTCACTTGTCTGCTAAGATATATTGCCCACCAGAACTTGAAATTTCTAGGACTCGAGAAAATTAGAAACTACTCCTACCTTTGTTCACATTCTAAGTATAGTAGTATAAAATCATACTATTTTGCGCAAGATGTCCTACCAGTCTCAATGACATAACTTCAGCTCTCCTCACATCATAACCATCACCTAATCTTGTAGAGCATGATACATAAGCACTATCAAATAACCAAGGGTTAATGGGCACTCAACTTGAAATTGCACGGAAATATGGAGTGATTACGCAACAGGACGATGTGTCATATGTTGTAAATACTCTACCTGATTCTTGGTGGTTTCTTCCCCAAACCCCAAAAACTTTAAGGACTTCCGTTTGTCCCACTGCACTTTACGGAATGACAAAGAGGATGTAGAAATTTTAAAAAAAGTCCTTGCCATCTGTGTGTGAAAAACTCGAGTGCAATCCCCATTGTGCCCCTGTAACTCAACTTGCTTCGTAGTTCCATGACGCTCTATTCTTGTCAGAGCATACGCGACGTTCCACTGAGATTTCATCCACGGCATAAAGTTTTTGAGCTGCACATAAACTTTCTGACGTGTACTTATAGCTTTTTGGATGGAACTTTCCGCTTGTGTTTATTGAATGTATACGATTCCGTTATCGACTATTCACGAGCTAACAATCATTGTTCTGTGATCTATGACTCTTTTACATATCACTCCATTAGAGAGTCACTGTATCCCTCTCTGCATTCTCTGGGCATTCCCCTCAACTGTTCACATCCGCTGTGCAGGCTGTAAGTAATGGTTATAAAATGAGGGTGGATAGGAAATATCAGAACGGGCTTCAACGCGTAGCACCATCGGAAAAGTTTCTACTCCTTTTGTCCTATCTTTGTTGGATTTTAATAGAATGTGGTCTTGACTATGGTTTGCATCTGTATATACAGTGGCCCATTGCCTGGTGCACTCTCCCTTTCTTTCTTCTGTTTAAGCGTCTTACCGTGAGTGGCTTTTCCGCTTCACTGCCGCTTTGCGTCCCGCTTTTTGAAATTCTCTCCCTGAACCCCTTCGGATTGGCGTGTCATCCGGCTGTCATCCGCCTTAGCGCGCTTCGTAATTGAACATCCCGTGTTACATCCCCCTACATACTTACCACGTCCGTTTCACGTTCTTTTCCTTCTGTTTATGCAAAAATTTTCACCACTTTTTGAAGCGGATGACAATGGATGGAGCCACCCCCAAAATTTTGCTCATCCGCTGTGTCCTTTATGCATAGTTTTGCATCCGTCGGCCAGTGAGACCTAGCCTTTAACCTTAGACTGTCTACCATTGACTTCACCCCTTTCCTAAGAAGTCTGCAGGGGGCGTGCATAAGCGCACCAACGTGCCTACCGTCCCTGTCTTATTGTTTCTTTTATATTTTTTTATTTTTCTTATATGTATTCATGTATTCATAACTATGATTTAACTTATACCTATTATCTTGTAAGCAATTGACAAATAAATATAAAATTAAATAAACAAACAAACAAACAAACAAATAAATAAATAAATAAATAAATAATGAATCTGGCTTCCCCCATTGACTTGGCTTGTCAGAAGCAGCTGGGAAGGTTACAAATAGTGATAACATGATCCCAGGACAGTGCAACTATCATACCTACATGCATCCCAGTTGCCAAGCATCTGGCATTGATCACATGACCACAAGGATGCTGCAACCATTTTAAGTATGAAAAAAAACCCATAAGTTGCTTTTTTCAGTGCCATTATAATTTTGAACGGTCACTAAATGAACAGTTGTAAATCGAGGATTACCTGTGTGGGTTTTTTTTTAACTGCATAGTTTTCAGATTTAGAGTAGATGTTTCTACAAATGTAAAACATCTGATGTACTGTATCAGAGAACAATTCTAACATAGGAAGGTTATAAAAGAAACAAAAGGTATAATTGAAAAAATATGTAGGCAATTATTTTATATAATTATTTTCTATAGTCCATATTTTCCCAATTTAACTCTTTATAGAAAGATATCAGTTGCATATGTAACCCTTTTGTCTGGGAAACTGTTGGAATTGAGGTCAACTTCAATTTTAGTCTCGACATTTTTCTATTCCTGTTTTCCAAAGCTACTTCTTCAAAGCAATCAGCAAAATAAAAAGCAATTAATGATTGTTCATTTTCTTATTTTTAACAAATTGATTTTAATTTGTCTAAATTTAGTTTTTAAACTGGTTTTCAGTTTATTTTTGTTTCACATTTTATTTGATACACTTTTTATAGTGGCATATTTATTTTATTGACATCATAACCTAATTATTCTGTCATGGAAAACTCGTGAGAGGATTTGATATTGAAAATTCAGTCTGGCACTTCTTGATCTCTCTGTTTTCATGGTCCATTAAATGTCTAGAATATGTGAGGATCATCCAATTAAGTAAACATCCCTCTTATCCCTTTCAACTCACAACATAGGAGTTCACATTTTTTTTAATTAAATGATGATATTTGTGAGCTCTCAACTTTTCCATTTTTAAAGTCCTTTTTAAATTAAACTATATATAAAAATGGATGGAAAGTTAACCATTTTAGGTCATTATTGAATGACCACTAGGTGACAGCAATAAGATGCAATAAACTATATAGCACTTTGCTTGTCACTAACTGATTTCCAGAGTTTTTCACTACTAATCCGGTAAATCTTAATGTTTGGCCTTCTAATTTACAACTTTAAAAAGAAAAGCAGATTATCTTATTTAATCACACCGAATAATCATGCCCTTCTTTCTTTCATTCTCCTGACCCATTTTCTTGTTTTTCTCCAAACTGACCTAATTTAATGTAATGAATGTTATCTGTAAAACTGCAACCAACTCATTAATTAATACATTAATCACTGCCAAATATTTCCAATCCCAATATCTTCAAGTATTTCATAATAGCCTGCCAAGATTGTGAACTGTAACCTGGGAAAAACAGGATCAATATTCTACAAAATGCTTTCCTCCTAGTGATGAATCTGGGAAAGGAAAAATCAATCCAGATCATAATCACTACCTCTTCTGCTTTTAAATGCACACAGGCCTAAAGTAAGCCAAGTGTTTCAGTCATTCAGCCATGAAGAATGAAATCAATATTATTACCTTCACAAGACTGTCTGTTAGATGAGAGAACATAGCCTATTTCACAACTTTGGCAAGTGAAGGAGCCTGGTGTATTAATGCAAATTCCCTGTGGGCAGGCCATGTGTGAATTGCACTCATCAATATCTAAAAAAAAGAACAGAGTTTCACCGACATAGAATACGGAACAAGAAAAGGCTCAGAAAATCTATCCAATAGATGATTCAAAATATTATCAAGCAAATGTCTTTAGCAGTTGTATAAAAATGATGTGCTACATCCAATTATTTCTTCATATTAAGTAATATTCACTATATACTTTTATATACACAGCTTCCAGTTAGTTTTCAATTAATTTCAATCAGTAAGTTATTCAGATAACTTGATTTTTATGACTACAACAAAAAAATTATTTATAAGACTATACAATCATCTGGATTAGGCTAATGTACCTTTTTTAGTTAATCAGAATGTTATCCTTATCATCATATCAAGCCACATATGTACCTTCACATGTTCTTCCATCCATTGATGCAATATAGCCATTATCACAAACCACACAAGAAAAGGAGCCCTCAGTGTTGATGCAGCGTCCTCTGGGACAGATGTTATAGGTTGTACATTCATCAATATCTATGACGAATAAAAGAAACAGGGAACTGAATTTTGAGTTGATGTCACTGAACTTGGCAGAGCAACAACAGAACATAAAAGAGCCCTATATATTTTTCAACAAATGATGCTATATGCAGAAGGACAATGTGTGCAAGCTGTCAAGAAACGACTATATTCCAAATAAGATTATTATTAGAAAGTTCATGAAGTTATCCAAAAGCATTTGGAAATTGTATTAAGGGGTCTTACATATGGCTCAATTAAGATTAAGAGATTAAAGCTTCAATGTAGAAAATAAAAAAGTTGAAAAATGTTAATTTCTTTCTAACTTCTGATTGGCTGGTCATTGGATGATTATGAACTTTTTAATAATATGGCAATATAAAATTATTGTCATAAAAGGGGGAAGGTCTTGTACAAGGATCATAATGTTGGATCCCCAAAATACAACTTCAAAAAAGCCAACTATGATCAACTATGAAGGAAATTTCGGGGGTGGCTCCATCCGTTGTCATCCGCTCCAAAAAGTGGTGAAAATTTGCATAAACAGAACGGAAAA
>BHFT01018445.1:0-36616 GCA_004320025.1 Laticauda laticaudata
TGTTAGCTGTTTGACGTCTCGGGACTTCGCAAGGCTTTTTGCCATTTTAAAACACCGTTGGTCCGCAATGGGTGAGGAATAAAGCTCGCTTGCGTTGTTCCGAGATGTCATCCATTCCATTCTTTCCAGATACATTTTGAAGCGATCTGTGTATGACTCCAATCCTCATCGCTCGGGTTGAAGGGTGCGGGCGGTGCGTTGCCGTTCCAGACATCTCTGCTGGCGTCTGGCTTCTATTCACCGCGTGCAGGTTTCGCGTTCAGGACGATCCCATCCTCGTCGCCAGTGTTTTATTTGAAAACACACGAGGTAGACCGGGTTCACAACAACAAAGGTTTTATTCAAACAGTAGTCAGAATAGAACAGTTTTGGCTGCAGCCGCAGCCAGCCTTTTATACAGGCTGGCCTGCTTGCTTTCAGCCTATGGCATTTCTTTAAAATTGCCGCCTTTCAGCAGCTCTTTGGATTGGTTTATCCTAAGTGCCAATCCACTTCTTATTTATCTGGACCAATCAGAACAGTAGCCTAGGATTCAACCACTTGCATATAGAACAGTTATGACCACTTCTTGAACTTCTGGCCAATCCAGCACCCTCATAGTCATGTGACTGTGATCTAGGCACTTGGTGTCAGCCCTCCTAGGGAAACCAAACAGGAAACACAACTAGATGAACAAATTTTACTTTATTGCAAGATTATATTAAGTTAACAGGACCTTGGAAGTCTGAAAGTATAAACTTCCTGCTGCCATTTTTAACTGCTTGAACCAATATGGTGAGTCCTTCCTAAAAAAAATTATCTGACCATTAAGCCATTGGGGGCTCACCTCCTCATTTGATTGTCTCCTAGGCAGCAACTCTTCTTTCATTCCCCAAGGCCATCCAGACATTCCATTACACTTGGCAACTAGATCACACTTATGACAATTGCAGCATCCCTTGGCCATGGAATCACCAGTTATGATCTTCCGTGCCAGCTTCTCGCAAGCAAAGTCAGTGGGGAAGCTGGCAGGTAAGGCTGAAAGTTGCTCAGATAAGTCTTCACCCACCATGCATGCACACCCAGCATTTCTGTGCTCACAGTCCTTGCTTATCAATGGAGACCAAGTGGAGCAAGTGGCCAGTTTTAAGTTTCTGGATGTTACCCTAAAAGAGGACCTGACCTTGGATGCTCTCATTGCAACCCTGGTGAAAGGGCCCAGCAGAGATGATACTTCCAGAGACTTCTCAGAAAAGAAGAATTGAATGAAAAACTGTTGGTGACCTTCTACTGCTTTTGAACTATCACCATCTGGCAGATGGTACAGAATAATAAAAACAAGGACAAATAGGCTGAAAAACAGCTTCTATCCCAGGGCAGTCGCTCTTTTGAATTCTGCTGTATAGTGCAGTGTTGGTGTGGTGTCCAGTTCAATGGTTTCCATTGTCCGGTTTCCATGGTCCGGTTTTCGGTTCAATGTGTGGAGGGTGAAGGATATGTGTTTGTGTTTATTTTCATGGTCATGATGTGCACTGAAGATGGTGTTTGATTTCATTGTATGAGGTGCAATGACAATAAAGTAAACTAAACCATGACTTGCCAGTCACCCACAAACTCTCATAAATCCTCTCTGCCCTTGGTCCATGCCACCATAGCCACTCATTCACTCTCTCCCACCCAGTAGCAGCCATCTAAAACCCTGCAACTTTCACATTGTGTCTGTCTAGCCACCCATGCATGCCTTTCACTCCAGTGGTGAAATGCTACCAGTTGGGCCCAGTTCGGCCAAACCAGTAGTAAAAAAAGCTCCAATGATCAACTGAGAGGAGAAAGAAAAGAAAAGCGCAGGAATGGCCCTCCACCCGCCTGTGCACTTTTCTGTTCTTTATTGTCTCAACTGATTGGTGCGGCAGAGCCTCAGGTGGTGTTTGGAAAACTGCACATGTGCGTGCGAAGTGTGTGATCATCAAACGGGTAGGAAAACTGGTACAATCCCACCACTGTTTCCCTCCCTCTCCCACCCAGCAACAGCCACTTACTGGCCTGCCTGTGAGCATGCTGGGACTTGCAACTTCCTGCTAGTTTCCCAGCTGGTTTTGGTTGTTAGAATACATCAAGAAATTGCAATAAGGTGGTCAATTAATAACCCAGGATCCTTGAGTAATGACAGCCATGGAATCTGCAATGTTTGTCATCACTAAGCAAAGAGGTCATGTGATGTTGCACTTTACAATCACATTGCTTAAGCAATAGAAATCCTGGTCCTAATTGCCATCTTATCTCAAGGACTATCTTTATATATAATGGCAGCAGACCCCACCCTCTCTCTACCTAGTTGGGTAATGAAACATTTGCAAGCACCAAAGATACCACCATTTGAAAAACTGGGCTAATTTTCTGCTTCTGATAAGCTCAGTTGCTGGGGTAATTACCAATTTGTGCCCCCCATCTCTGAGTTTCAGTCTGAATCTAGTTTATTTTCACCCGTAAGCTACTTCCTATGAACAGTGTAGCTTCTCCTTGTTCCTTCATCACGTTTCAATGTTTAGACATACATTGCCAGTTATTTATAGAAAGCTTTCTGAGTTTTAATAGGGGAATGATGAGAACCATAATAAACTTCCTTTGGGAAGATGAGAAGATCACAAAGAAATGTATATGAAGCACTCAGACCCACGCAAAGTGTACTTGTTATTACCAAGAAACACCACACAAACTCTGACAAGATCACTGGAACTGCTGCTAACAAGCAACTGTTTATAGCACTTCAAGGAGATGGCCTCTACATCTAGACCTTCTTGATGTCTTCAAACTTGTTACCTGTCACTGCCTGCCACCTGCAAAAACAACTGGGAAGAAGGAGTAAGCTAAAGGAAGAAGTCGAAACATTTTAGAGCCACTTTCAAGAAGCATGGAAAGTTTATGGAAAGTTTTTTTCCAAGTATCATCATGCAAATAATCCAATAGTTTTTTTCCAAAAAGCAGCAGAAATTTGCTCTGGAGAATAATATCCAGTCTGATTCCAGCAGGGATGTGAAGGATTATTGATTTTTTTACTGGATGACAGGAACACATTCTGGCCTTCCTATACTTGACGTACCTAATATAAACAGGTTTATGTGGATTAGTAACTTATTTTTGGAAGTGCCAATATACCTGTCATAAAACAAATCCTAGGGTTGCCTTCCTTCCACATCATGGAAGTGGTTGTTTTCTACTGTGTAGATGAGCAACTAGTCATACATTCACAAAATTTTGGCAAATTCAGGAATCCTTGTATATAAGCATCAAAGTATTATGTAAGCTTATACCATCTCTCTGCTGAACACCTAATTCTTACAGTATTATCTAATGTCTATGTATAGCCATGTAATATGGCTGTAGTGTTATTATTATCATCATTATCATCTTTATTACCCCCTCTTATTGGAATGATGATGATGATGATGATTTTTTTTGCATGTACACTATGATATTACTCAGACAAGCTACAACCAGAAAGATTGCTAGTTCTTTAATTATGTAGCTGAAATATCTCTTTTCAACAATAATCAATTCATGTTTTTCCTTTTTTTCCTTTCCTCTCCTCTCTTTTCCCTTCCCTTCCCTTCCTTTCCTCTCTCCTCTCCTCTCATTTTATTTGTAATATGTTACATCAAATATGCCATTTCAAAACCTTTAAAAATTGCCCATTTTCTAAACTATTCAACAAAATGCAGTCTAACATAATGAGATGGAATACGTGCCAAAGTGAACCATTTCAAACTGCAATTGCTTTTTTTTTTTCAATTTGCTATCCAGAGATTTTAAAAAATGCTTACATATATGCACCACTCTTAAGGGATACTAAAATTAATGTAACGTTTCAGTGCCTCCAATTTTTTTCTTTAAAATATAAATAGTGTTAAAGGAAAGATATATTAGCGAGTTGTCAAGTGGTAAATAATAACAAATATAGTATTCCCTCCACAAACTAGTTTCTAACTCAGTTTGTCTAGTGTGAGTGGTTTTTTGTTTTTGTTTAAAAAAAAAAAGACTAAAGACATAATCCTATGGCCCTTGCCCATTAGAATCTCCCTATTCAAGAATGGGAGAGGAATTCCCTGAGGATGGGCTCCAGCACGAGTCTAAAAGCTCAGAAGACAAAACCCCTGGTGACCAACCCAGATTGGATCCTGCAACATTACCTTGGGACCCAAAGATGCTTTTTTCAAGAGGCAACTGGACTTTGTTTTTTTCTTTGAAGACATTTCACTTCTCATCCAAGAAGCTTCTTCAGCTCTGACTGGATGGTGGGAGAATGGAAGGATTTATACTCCTTGCAGACAGCTGGTCATTTGCATTGTTTTACTGGGTTGTTAAGGTCACCTGGAGTTTATCTGTTATCAGGGTCACCTGAGTCGTGCAAATTAGTGTGGAGTCTTCCTGGAACTATTGAAAGGACTGTGTTGTAGATTGGAGATAGATGACATTGTATCTCTCCCCCTCTGTTGAGACATATAAAGAACAGTTACAGGAACTGGGCATGGCTAGTCTAGTGAAGAGAAGGACCAGGGGAGACATGATGGCAGTCTTCCGATACTTGAGGGGCTGCCACAGAGAGGAAGGGATCAAGCTATTTTCTAAAGCTCCTATAGGCCAGACAAGGAATAATGGATGGAAACTGAACAAGGAGGGGTTTAACCTGGAAATAAGGAGAAACTTTCTGACAGGGCTGTTCATGGTTGACATAGATGGCCTCTTTAACCCCTCTTTCAAACTAGCAATCCTCTCTGTCCAAAATATGGACTTGTCTTTTAAATGTGGATGAATTGTTGAATCTAATCTTGATGTGTTTGTTATGGTTGTTATGGTCATGGTTGTCTTTGGGACAATCATGACCTGGATGACTGAGAATCTCCATAGACAATTGCCTTGGGGCACATATATTCGCCTTCATTCAGGAGAGTTCTACCTTCAGAGGCAGAAATCCAAGAACAGAGGAGAAATTCTGGCCTCAGATTCCAGCTGATACCATTCTGCCAGAATCTTTCTTACACATCAGTTCTCAGCCAAAGAACAGGATGAGGCCACACTGGTTGAAATGCAGAGACCCGCAGCCCTGGTCCATCTGGAAAGTGATAATTTGGGGAAGTTTGCTCTGGCTTAACTATCAATCCCCACAATATGCTTCTTTGCAATAAAAAGAAAAAAAAAGGAAAGTTTGCCCATACATCTGTCAGGTTGTACACTGCAAGGTGGGGGCAGTCAGAAACTCCTCTGATTATAGGTGTGAAGGACTATAGGAGGTAGAATGGATAATCAACCTGTCCAGTTTTACACTGCCTACTTTAAACAAAGACCTATTTTGCTTAAAACTGATGCCTTTGTACTGGCTCAGGGTTTCCCAACTTTTTAAACCTGTGCACTTCAACTCCCAGAATTTTACAGACAGCTTTGCTTTGCTGTCTGGGAAATTGTTGTCGGAGGCTATATAAGTGTGAGGAATAAACAAACAAGCAAGCAAATAAACAAACAAATAATGATCAAATGATTACATTATTACAAAAGCACATCAGCCAACACAGGTATAAAAATGTTGATTTCCCATGTTCTAGGTCAGGGGTGTCAAACTCACATTGTCATGGCAGTGTCACGTGTCGTATCGGGACTTTTTTCCCCTTTGTTAAACCAGGCGTGGGTGTGGCTAACACATGACGCATTCAACCCACAGGCCGGGAGTTTGACAGCCCTGTTCTACATGCTATTTTATCCATACATTTTCAAACAGCCAATGTGGTGTTTGGAGGATTCGAAGACCTTTATATTCTCCCAATAACCCTTGCAATAGTCTTGTCAGGAAATCCTTCCAGTAACTTCTGATAGATCTGTGGGTCATCACTAACAGTTTATGACTCTCCTTTAAGAATAGTAATAAAATACAAACACCTCATCTAAACAGATACTGACGTACATATAGTATTTCAACAATACATTTCTATCTACTGAAGAGCTCCCAAATTAATATTTCAAAATGGTTGCCAAGCAAGTATTTTGTCTCCTCAGGGCAATATATTTTTCCTGTTATTCTGTTATTCTAAATTCTGGGAGTTGAAGTCCACAGGCCAAGGTTAAGAAATACTGTATTAGCTACTGGAAAGGGAAAGTAACGAGAAGGGGAAACAAGAAAAGAAGGGAAAGGAAAGATAAAGAGGAAAAGAGGCAAGGAGAAGAGAAAGAAGGAAATGAAACCCCAAATTTGTCTAAAACGCACCATCAGTTCCCATTAAGAACAAGCCCTCTTAACTGCCAATCATTCCCAGATTTCCTGAGCTCTGTCTGGCAGGCTCTGTGCCTAAACCATTGTTAGCAGCTGCTCTCAGCTTTCTTGTATCCTCTCTTTGAAGATATATTAAGTTCCAGGCAATTTAAAATTATGGGTTACTTGGAATTACACCTTCACTTAAACTCTTGAGTTATTTATTACTCAAGCGAGCATCTCTACAGAGCATTGAGAGATGGTGGGAAATCGATTGACAGTTTCCAGGCTCCTTGTTGCAAGAAGAGAAAGGGACTTGGGGGAGAAATGGGGAGAGGGATGATAATTAGAGGGGAGAAAAAGATGGCCCTGCCTACAGTCCTAAACATGTTTGTTTGTTTGTCAACTTTTCTTACCTGCCCCAATCTCCGCAGACTCTGAGCAGTGAACACCAGAGGATAAAGATTACAAAAACAAAATATATCCAATAAAATTAATATAATCCATCCTAGGAGACAGCCCACAATCAGTTCCACACAAAGGAACAATGAAAGGAGATTGTTTCTATGCATTTCCTGGGATTAAATCATTTGCATCAGACTAGAAATATAGAATGCTACATTTATTATTTAATTAATTGGTAATTTTATTCAATTTATATAGTCAACCATCAGACCTGAGAGGCTCAGGGTAGAGAATCCAGTTCAGAACAGCAATAGCAGAATAAAGAAAATGGCAAGAAATATACAACAACACTCAAAATAAAAACAAAAAAATTAGAAGCTGAGAATAGCCATCAGCAATATATTAACAAAAAATTCAAACATCCTATGCTCAGTTCTGGAATATAAATGAAAGCACCTCTTTTGGCTCCCTAGCACCCATTTTGGTGAGGAACCATTAGATCTCTGGATAATCTAGAACAGTGTTTTTCAATTGACCTCACCCCTTTCCTAAGAGGCCTATAGGGGGCATGCATAAGCGCACCAACGTGCCTACTGTCCATGTCCTATTGTTTCTTTTATTTTTCTTATGTGTACCCATGTATTCATAACTATGTTCATTCTTATACCTAGTATCTTGTAAGTGATTGACAAATAAAATAAAATAAATTTGGTAATTTGAAGACGTGAGGACTTCAGCATGATAGCTAGAGAATTCTGGGAATTGCGGTCCATACATCTCCAAGATGCCAAGGTTGAGAAACACTGATCTAGATGTCTATGGAGATTCTCAGTCATTCAGGTCATGGTTATCCTAAAGGTGATTTTTCAAGAGGCAACTGGATTTTCTGGTTTTTCTTTGAAGACATTGAGCTGAAGAAGTTTCTTAGATGAGAAGCAAAACATCTTCAAAGAAAAGTCCAATTGTCTCTTGAAAAAGCACCTTTGGGACACTGATCTAAATGTTTATTCTGGCAGACTACAATTGTATGGTCTCTCAAAGTGCATTCAAGAATCATCTCCAGCTGATACCTTTCATCATTTGTAGCTACTGTGATAGAACCAGGTTTCAACAGCAGAGAAATCAGAGCAGTATGATAGAATGTTAATCAGGAACTTGGGATAAAATATTGTCTGTACATATGCCAATCTACCTACTCCCTTTTTCTCAACACTCCTCAGAATTTTTCCCAAGTGAACAAAATGGAGAGAATATCTTCCCGTCCTTCTTTTCCCATAATAATAGATTTCAGAGCTATCTGATTAAATCTGGAGGGAAATCTACCCAAGAGAAAGAATTCATGAATGCTGGCTGAAGAATTTTGGCAAACCACAAATCTTAAAATCACCAAGTTTGAAAAGTCCAATTAGTCTTCTGAGCTTTTCAACTTGTGATGGAGCCTATCTTCATGGAGGCACTCCAGCATGAGTCCAAAAGCTCAGAAGACTTAAATCTCTGGTCCCGGTAACCAGCCCATATTGGATCCTGCAGCCATATCCTGAGACATGTATATTTGCCTTCATTCTTTGGAAAATATATCCTAGATGATGGTGAAAAATGCAAAAAACACTTGGAATGCAAGAGGACAAGGTAGAACGAGATCTTCCAGAGTCTAATCACTCAGTCACACTTTTCCAATTTTCTCTCATCTCTCAAGACAAAACCTTGTGGATTTTTTAGATATATTGAGGAAAGATTATATAGACCTTTTTTGTTGGGACCAGGTAACAAGTAGAGAGCTGCTATGTACTGTATTGGTATATATGTACAAATGACAATAGGATTGGTTGTCTCAAATTGAATTCATTCCAAGAGCAGGAAGGGTATGATTCAATCTCTTTGCTGATTTTTCTTCTGACTAAAATTTGGTCTTCACAATATGAGAATGAAAATAAGAGTTGAAATCTCCACTTGGCCACAATGCTTTATCTGGGACTATTTTGAGCCAAACATTATTCCTTGATCTAATCCTACTACTCCACTATATAGTTCCAAGAATAAAAATCAGGAATCATGACAGATGATGATGATGATGATATCCATTCAGTCTTGATTCTATGGGCCAGGCCTCTCCACGTCTCCTGGATTTGCACTATGAGTACTACCTGGGATTCTTTGGATAAAGAGTGGTGAAATTAAAAAAAATGCAACAGCTATTCATAGGTAAGCTAATAAACTTTGATATGGTTAGAAAATTTGCGTATCAAGGGTCAGAAAGATCGACATGGCTTCTATTAAATCTTTCCAAACCAGCCAGTATGAAACTTTCAGGCCAAAGAATTCTATAGATCAACAGAACACAAAATGAATTAAGTTTCCCTCTTTTATCTTGACTTACACTACATGCATTTTTCTTCTCCCTGACAATGCTAACACTGAGTATGGGTGGGGAGAAGGGAAGGTGAATGAATTTTTTACAGCACACTGCAGTATGCAGTTAATAAGTCTCTCAGGCTATAGATCCAGATTGCACAGAGAAGCTGGAATAATTCACCATAAAATATGACTTTTCATTTATCATGCTGACATGTAATAAATACTTTCCTAGTGAAGTCTGGAAAAGAGAGACCAGGAGGAGAGAGCAAGAGGCATAATGAGAAAGCTACACCCTTATCCCACCACAGATAAAGATCCATGTCATTTTGCAGTGAATGACTGGGAATGTATGGTCCACTTAGTAGACTTCCCTTTGAGGATGTCCTCTGTAAGAAAATTGTAGAGTCCAAATGATAAGAAACAAGAGCTAGGATCATTTGTATAAGATGTTTTATAGATGACATTTTGCACCAGCGTGGCTGGCAAGGATGTTTAAAGACAAACTGGCTAAATGCTGGAAGTGCCACCAGATACCTGGGTCATATTATCATATGTGGCAAACTTGCCCCAAAGCAAAAAAAAAAAAAATACTGGACAAAAATACATTCATGGTTAGAAAAAATGATAAAACAACATACTGATTTAAAACCAGAAATATTCCTGTTGGGGATTTACCCGAAAAATACAGCAAGGAAAATATATATTTAGTTATTCATATATTAACTGCTGCCAGAATGGTATTTGCACAAAATTGGAAGAGTGAAGAGATACCTACAGATGACAATGTAATTAGGAAAATATTAGAATTTGTGGAAATGAATAGATTAATGCTGGCAATTAAGGAGAAAGAGCAAACTGAATACTATATGGTATGGGATCTATTTTATCAATGGTTAAATAATAAAAATGTTAGAAATAGGGAAACAAAATTAAGAAGATATGTTAAAATAGATAAGTAAATATTATGACTAGAATGTTGAATATCATTATGTTAACATTGTATAATTAATATGTAGAACATTACTATGTTAAATATTGCAGAATTTATATGTAATGAAGGATGCTGTCATTTTGATTATTGTTAACAAAGATATTTGTACCCAGACAACACACTGTTCAACTGAAGAGGGAATGATTATACTGGAAATAAAAAAATTATTAAAAAAAGAAACAAGAGCAAAGATCATCATGGTACCAGCATACTAAATCTCAGTGGTCTTTTTCAAACACATAAACTCTGTAATTCTGTCATTGAGTGTCGTATTGGCTAATTTTAAAAGAGGGACTGGGCAAATGCATAGAAAAAAAAAGAGTTATTAGAATTTTCTAGCTGCGTGGTATCACAGACTTCATCCTTTTCATATCAACTCCTTTCTGAATTTTCTAAATTAACACTGTGTGACAGAGAATGCTGGTGTTGTGGATCTTTAACTGCTTGGCTATTGATCTGTGCATATGAATGAATTTTACTGGATTTGTAAGACATTCCAATCAAAGCCAACTCTAAGCAGTAGCATCCCAACCTCTGTTAATTAGATTAACAATTAAGATATGACAACATTATAGTCCAGGAATCTAATCAACTCAACAACCATCAAACACAAAACAATTGCTATTGCAAAGAGGACCAGATCATACCATTCCTGCTCCAAGGGTCTAATGAGAATGTTCTGAAAATAGGGGGCATCAAGAAAATGAACATCAAGATATCCAAGAGAGTGGGGTCATGAAGAACAGGGCAATGCCTGAGAAATTAAATTAAGAGTCATTATACCTATAAATGTTTTGTTAAGTCAAGCTTGGCCAACATCTGTGGTCCTTGCAAGGGGAGGTATCTTTTAATGGTTGAGATCTTTCTTTGCACACAAAAGTTCCAGGTTAATCAACATCTCCAAGTAGTGAGAGAAAGACTTTTACCTGAAAAAGGGTAGCCTGAGCAACTCAGTAGAGATCACAAGTGGATAAATTATGACCCACAGGTATATTCAGCCTCAAAGTCACAGTTCTTCACCATCGGCCAACATCAGCTGGATGGCAGGAAAACAGACTTGAAGGGCTTCAAACAATGCCAGGTAGAGAAATTTACCTCTTTTTTTCCTACTAATTCAATCTGATGAAACACAATGTGCCATCCAGAATCATTGGGAGTGGGGCTGCATTATTTGCCTTTGAATTCCTTTCAAATGAAAAGAGAGTTTTGGAGAAATTCTTACTGATAAAATGTAATATTTCTGCACATTGAATTATGAGGTCATACCAAGCAACCTGTCAGGATCAGACCCAGAACATGGTTGATGCTATATGTTTCACATTGCATACTAGATATTGTTTCATTTTCTTTCTTCTGAATATATAGTCTTTCAAGCACTAAAGAAATATGTCCAACAAAGTAAATTATTTATAAGTGCAGACAAAACAAAGTTTGCAGTTTGGCAGCCTCTTTCCTAAAACCAAAGAAATATAGTATGTCTGAAAAAATTATGGGGTTGCATGCAACAAGCCAGTTAAATCAAAGTAGGATTGGGTAGTTTATGATTCAGTGTGTTGTGCGAAATCCAGCTATTGCTTTGTTCATTGGTTCGTTCGTTCATTCATTCATTCATCTGATTCTTTACCTGCCACAACTGAGTGACTCTTTGACAGGTGGTTACAATCATGTCATTAAAATATCCATTGTAGAATGTATGAAATAAGTGATCATAAAAACCATCAAACATAAAGTAAAAATCACAAAGACAACCAAGACAAAGAGAAAGGAGGGCATCATACAAGACTCAAAGACTACTTTAAACCACTGTGTTTCAAAGTTATTTTTTAAAGCTCAGTAATTAAGAGCTGATTTAATTTGAAGGGAGAAAGAGCCTACTCTTAGCCTATTGCATGAACCAGATCATCACATTAGATGAAAATACCACACAGAGAAGAGCACACACTCTGCTAGAGAGAAGTTTCCTGAAGATGAGCCCAAAAGCTTGGAAGACAAAACCTCTGGTCCCAGTGACAGACCCAGATCGGATCCTGCAAGATTTAAATATGGTTAATTTGTTGGATGAAAGCATGTTATATAGACACAGCTCTTGTATTTATTTATTTATGCTGGTGAACCTAGATTTGATGCCATAAGTAAACTCAGCCAATTAATTTGCCTGATTAATGCTGCTGTTCTGGCCATTGCACTGGTTGTTAATTGGCTTTTTAGTGCAATATCTTGCAATTCAAGGTATTGATTGTCACCTTTAAAATCCAAAGGACTCAGGACCTGGATTATCTGTGGGATTTCTCACAGTTTTTCCCAGCAGTTTTTGCCCATCCATTAAAATCTAGCAGGAAAGACACCCTTCAAGTCCCTTCCTTGTGGGATTGCCACAATCG
The DNA here is from genome assembly GCA_004320025.1 of Laticauda laticaudata. Taxonomy (NCBI): domain Eukaryota; kingdom Metazoa; phylum Chordata; class Lepidosauria; order Squamata; family Elapidae; genus Laticauda; species Laticauda laticaudata. Next base: position 12,350 of record BHFT01018445.1, read on the forward strand.
GAGACCATTAATGCATTCTTCCCAGCCTACCTATCTTCTTTAGAATAGTGTCCTGGCCAGAATCTGGCCAAACCTATTGGCATTCAAGAAATCTGCCAAGATCTGGTTATTTCAGGAAGGTTTTGGGATGGATAGTATGGGAAGACCCCTTCATGCACTAGGTGATTGTGGTTATCACATTTCCTCTTGGTGTGAAAGTGGATAAGAAGGTATAAAGGTAAAGGTAAAGGTTCCCCTTGCACATACATGTTAGTCATTTCCAGCTCTAAGGGGTGGTGCTCATCTCCATTACAAAGCCAAAGAGCCAGCACTGTCTGAAGACGTCTCCATGGTCATGTAGCCAGCCTGACTAAATGCCGAAGGTGCACAAAACGTTGTTACCTTCCCACCAAAGTGGGTCCCTATTTTTCTACTTGCATTTTTACATGCTTTTGAACTGCTAGGTTGGCAGAAGCTGGGACAAGTAACAGGAGCTTACTCTGTTGCATGGTGCTAGGGATTAAAACCATTGAACTGCCAACATATCTGATCAACAAGCTCAGTGTCTTAGCCATGTCCCTTTAAGAAGGTGTACTGTTGGTTATCATTGGTTTGGGAATTTTGTTGTGTTTTCATGGTTATTTATACTTTTTAATGCATTATTTAAAAGTATCTTGGAGCTGTTTCAGAACTGAGCAGCATACAAATTTCGCTCATTCATTAATCAATTAATTAAACAGGAGTAAATGAGAGTTAAGTGAGACTGAAACAGAAAATGTGCCATCGATTGATCTAACCCCCAATGCTTCACAAGCTTCTTTCTTTGTAGCAGTTGTACCTTTTGCTGATTTATTCACTGACTGGTGACCATTCGGTATGGTCGTATTTCTCAAATATACTGATTTTTTTTTATGCCGTCACTGCATACAAATTGTTTCAATCCCCTGAGTATCCAGTGTACAATCCAGCTGGAATGGGTTCTTCTGCTAGCTTTCCTCAGGAGTATCTAATCTTGCTTATGCTTTTTTTTTCTAATCACATAGAAAATATCTTCCCAGAAAGATTAAAAACACATCAGGATAGTGCCACCAAACAGACACTTGCAAGACAAACAATGGAAATTTATCGCTGACAGATAAAGTGCTATTAGAGCTCAAGCTATAAAAACCTGAGAATGAGAAATGATGGCAGAAACATGGCTTTAGTTATCAGGGCCATTTTAAAATAGCAAAACACTCCCTGGCAATTAGGCAGCTTGTTGGGGGGGGGGGGATTTTTCGCTTGGACTAACTGTGGGTAGAAGGGACAATTCTAAGCACTGACCCTTTTTATTGGCACATATTACAAAGTGGGGGGGGTTGTTTCCATTGCCCCAGTTGCATCCAGAATCAGTTTGGTCTAGTGGTTAAGGCACCAGTTGAGAAAATGGGGAGATTGTGGGTTCTAATCCTGCCACACGCAGGAAAGCTGGCTGGGTGGCCTTGAGCCAATCACCAGGAGACTGTAAGTTCTAGTCTCGCCTTAGGCATGAAAGTGGGCTGGGTAACTTTAGGCCAGTCACACTCTCTCTCAGCCCAAACCACCTCACAAAGTTGTGTTGTGGAGAAAAATAGAATGAAGGAATATTGTGAAGAAATATTGTGTATGTTCGCCACTTTGGGGTACTTATAAAGTATAAAGGTAGAATAAAAATATAATAAATGAATAAATATTCTATAATAAATAAATAGATTTATTTATTTATCTAGAATGGGCATAATTGGCGGTACAGTATTGAACAACAGTATTTTAAAAACCAGTATGTTTATTATTGTATAAGCTTTAGTGGGGTCCAAAATTATTCATCTTCTTAAGACAGCTAATTGGTCTGCAAGAGAAAAGAAACCATGACCATCTACTGGAAGGCATTAAAGGGTATGAAGATTACATTAGAAGGGGAAGCATATATCAACCCTGTACAGATGTGCACGCATCTCCCTAAGGAAGTGCTGTGGTTCCTCTATGCCACAGGTGGCTGCTTTTGAATTATGAGTGTCAGTACCCAATTTTCTAGATATTTGCTGCTCAACTAAGGGTAACTAAATAAAATGAAGAAGGTAAGCAGGTCATGGCAAATGATAAATCAGGGCAGTTCTATCCATATAGCCTCCTAAAACTTGTGTTTGCAACAAGAAAAAGATAAATTACAGTTGGATAGAGATAGAAAGACAGCCCATTTGGTCTAGTGCAGGAATCGCCAATCTTTTGGACCTCAGGGACCACCAAACTCATAATTTTAAATCCCAGGGACCACTAACTGGTTCTGTGGGCATGGCCTAATTTGTGGGTGTGGCTTGGTGGTCATGTGACTGGCTGGGCATGGCTTGTATGTAAATATAAATATGTACATAAATATGTACATAAATATGTACATAAATATGTACATAAATATGTACATAAATATTGATTTTTTTATTTAAAAAAAGAGCAACGTTTACCCAAAATCAGGCAAAGCAGGAAGGCAGATTGAGTTGCTCACAGAATCAGAGATTCATTCAGAGATCTATCTTTCTGCCATTGGCTAGCTCAGACTGTCACATAAAATTTGCTTGCAAACAAACTCATAAGATTTGCTAATCATTCAATGATCTATCTATCTGTCATCGGCTAGCTCAGTCTCTAGTCTCAGTCTCTGAGTCTGAACTGAACAATAGAACCTTCAGTCCTAAGGGAGGTTTGGCTGTGCTTAAAAGCAGAGCCGAAGATCTAAAGACTAGGTAGAAAGCAAGAAATCCAACCATTTCCTGCTTCCTAGCTAATCTAAATCTCCCGGCACAGCAGAACAGATGATGGTTGGAAAAAAGGAAAAATAGCAATTCACAGGCAAGTTTGCCTGGTAAAGAGTAAGTAGGTGGGGAGGGTTCTCTTGGGCCATGTGGGTGGCGCAGCCTTGTGTTTCTGTGCAGCCTGGATTAATTGCTTTGGGGGGGTACTTGGGGGTAAGATTTCTCTGCGGCCCACCAAAATTTTCTCATGGCCCACCAGTGGGCCTCAGCTCACTGGTTGGTGACCGCTGGTCTAGTGGTTAAAGCACCAGGCATGAAACTGGGAGATTGTGAGTCTGGGACTGTGAAACTGGGACTGTGAGTTCCACCTTAGGCACAAAGGTAACTGGGTGACTTTAGGTCAGTCACTATGAAACAAGCAACAGCAAACCACTTCTGAAAATCTTGTCAGGAAAATTGCAGGGGTTAATCCAGGCAGTCACCTGGAGTTAAAACTTGATTCAAAAGCACTGAAAACAAATAATTAGACAGACAAGATACTTTCCCACACTGACCTGAAACTGTTAATATAAAGTATTAATAATTGAACATTTCATAGCTTTAATTAGGAAACTAAAAAAAAAAATAGCTAAGAGTTACAAGGGTATCATTTAAAAAAAAAAGAGCTCAACACCACATGCCTTTATTCTGGGACTCATTGCCAAACATATCATCATTAAACTGTTTTTTAAGTGTTCTGTATTTCAAAGTACCGGTGGGAGAATGTCACAGATGCAAAATGCAGAGGTGCAGCTTTGTGGTTAAAGCCCTGCCCCTATGCACACAAAATGGACAAGGTTTCATAAAGATTTGGACAAGCCCCTCTGGAGGCTTGCATCTCCTTTCCCCATTTGCCCACATCTTGAAAGGGGAAATGGAAATGGAAGGAGAAGAGGCAGTAAAGATTTGCTGCTCTTCAAACACCATCGGGCTCTACAAAACTGCTTCCCCTCCTTGTACAACACAATGGTTATTTCTCCATTTTCTATAAGCAGGGCTTTTAATGGAAGAAAGAAGACAAATAGATGGCTCTCTTTGTGAAAAGCCTTTTCTACATTATCTCAGTGGCCTCTTTGAGAAGCAGCTTCCTCTTGCAGACAAAGTGCCTTTTGCATATGCTGCCAATGACTTTCCCATTAAGCCTTTTTTTTATTAGGAACAAAATAAAGTAAAACAGCTTTGCTTTATCTTTGGAGAAAACCTCTTCTGCACATGTTCACCTTGCAAAATACAATAATGGTTGTGCACAGTAGATGTCAGGTTCCTCCCAGAAAGACCCTGGTTGCATCTTTTTCAACATTTATTTCTTGCTCTCCCATCTAGCGCAAAGGAGATGGTGCAGTTTTTCAGTCCTTACTGTTTTTTTGCTGTAGAAATTAATAGAATAGAATGGAATGGAATGGAATGGAATAGAATAGAATAGAATAATTCTTTATTGGCCTAATGTGATTGGACACACAAGGAATTTGTCTTTGGTGCATAGGCTCCCAGTATTCATAAAGAAAAAATAAAATACATTCATCAAAAATCATAAGATACAACACTTAGTGATAGTCCTAGATTACTAATAAGCAATCAAATCATACTATGAAACAAATAAACAATATAAATTGTAAAAAATACATGTGCCCTTGGAGCTTCTATTGGCACACCTTGCGTGGATGAACTCGTGCTTCTGTTTCTTTCATTATTTTTTGTATATTATCCCCCTAGCTATGCCTCATGTCCTGGTTTGCATTTTTTATACAGGCCCCCCCCCATGATGTTGCCTTCGTCCAATCCCAGAGGTGGGCAGCAACCGATTTAACAGTCAGTTTGGTGAGTTTGTGCTTCGCCCGTGCAGTGTTCAAAAAACACCAGTTTTAACCTCTACAGCTTACCTTCTAGGGTAAAACAGCTGAGGTATGGAAATCCACTGTGCCATGCGGATCAGCTGAGCTGAAAAACATGGAAATATAGGACAGGATAGGGCAGGGGTGGTGGGCAAGACCAGCTGATTGTCAGAACTACCAGTTTGCTAGAACTGGTCCAAACTGACAGCAGCCTATCACTGAGATTACTCAAAGTTGTATTTAGTTGTATTTTGTATTTGTTCCAGTTTTAAGTAGCATTGTCTCTCTTCTCCCAACAATGGGTGAAATAGCAATATTTTGCTATATTTACTGAAACAGAAATACAAACAGAAGGGAAAGAATGATTTCCTATAGCCATAAAAACAACAGCCGTGGCCATTCAGGTGCCAAAATCAAAGCAGAAACTCCTAGAAAAGTTTGCACTGAGCCATGGTTGCAGAGTGGTTAGAATGCAGTATTGCAGGCTAACTCTGCCCACTGCCAGGAATTTGATCCTGTCAGGATTCAAGATTGACTCAGCTTTCCATCCTTTCAAAGTCAGTAAAATGAGGATCCAGATGGTTGGGGCAATACACTTTGCAAACTGCTTAGAGAGGGCTGTAAAGTACTATGAAGCAATACATAAGTCTAAGTGCTGTTGCTGTTGTTATGCTTCATCAGAATTGTGGCTGATAATGTACTCATGGGCTGGGATCTGCCCATATCTGATTAGCCACTTTATGCTGTTAAAGACACACTTTCTCTTCTCCGGCCTCTGGCCGTTAGCCTCCATGTCTATTTTGACTTCAGCTGCAAAAGAGATTGAACATTTGGCTTTCACAGAGATATCTGTGCACCTGATCAGTGTTTTCTGAAATCTTTGCCCATTCTTGTGTGGGCTTCTTATATATGTGGATTTATATATGTGGATTTAGCACGTTCTTTTGAAAGTCTGCTGGAACTGTTAAAGCACTGCCTTGAGAAAGGAGTAATTGTGTACTGCACAGAAGGTTGATTTAAATCAGGGGAAAGTGCCTCAATCTGCCCACTTTGACTGGTTCTGTAAGCAATTAGTATAATTTTTTTTTGCAACCTTTACCAACAAGCAGGCTTGTAAGGTCATACTTTTTATTGTTTTTATTATATTGAAAGGGGAGGGATGACAGTATTTTGATCACATAATCACAACAAACATCTTGACTTTTTGACTTTGCAATAGGATGCCCCTGGCCAATTGCAGACAAGAATGCAATTTTGGCACTACTAATAGCAGCAGAAGAACTGGAGCCTTCATTAAGGTAATTGAGGGTGAAAGTTTTAACCTTTACTCTGCTTACGATTTCTGGAGCAGCTAAAATAGCTGTTCTACACTTTTTTTTTCCATGGACATGCTAGAACAGTATTTCTCAACCCTGAAACTTTAAGACATGTGGATTTCAATACCCAGAAATGTGCTGGCTGGGAAATTATGGGAGTTGAAGTAACATGCCTTAAAATTATCTAGTTTGAGAAATACTATGTTCCAATCATGGAGCAAGAAGAAAATAATTTGTTTCCATTGATACTTGGGTGCAAGTATGAAACAGAAGGAGTGAAAAGAAGAAGTCTCTGCCCATTTTTTTTTCTTTGAGATGATCAGGTATAAACACTGAATGAGCCTTGGTCATTTTCCCCACTGAAACATGGCTCTTATTTGCAAAAGGATTGATTGCTTTTGATTTACACAATCGATACTTTATATAAGCCCATTTTTTATATTCTTTCTATCAGTCATATTTATTTGAAAATGGTTGTCTACCTCCCATGAAGGAAGGGGGAAATGGCTGAAAATGTCATTTTCACAAAAGAATGGAAAACCAAGCCCATGCCAACCTTTCCTCAATATTACCAAAAAGCTTTTAGCAGCTAAAGAAAGGAAACATAACTGTCCAACAGAAAATGCTTAGGGAAGCTTAGGTATGGTGCTGGATGGGCTTTGACTCAAACAAGCATACAGAATTGTAGCCTTCATTCATTCTGTGGTCAGCAGGGCAGGCTCCATGCTGGGTAATTACAGGCTGCCAAGTATTAAGAGCTTTGCCAAGGTAAGAACCAAAGGCAAATTGCAGAGGGCAGAAGAGGACAACATCTATCCCACAGACTTTTGTTTGCTAACCTGTCATTTATTAACGGTATACTTTTTCAGGATTGGAAAGGTTGTCTTTGTATTGGTATATTGTGTCTAGGCTGCATAAATCTGGGTAACCAATAAATGGCAGCAAAGTGGTACAGCTTTCTGGATCACTTTACTGCCCACTATTGGCCATCAAAATCCACATTTTTTTGGAAGCTTATCATTGTAAAATCTATTTATGTTCATATCTCTTCAAACTCCATGGTCTTTTCCTCAGAAAACTTACTTTTAAATTCTTCTTTCAAATCTTCACAGACTCACGACAAAAGGCTAGGGCAATTTTCTCCAATTTGGTATTGTCCAAAGAGTTGTAGGCCCAACACATTTGCAGGTACATAATTGACAAAGGCTGGGATGGTGAGAAAGGATGATTATGAGACTGCATTCTTAAGCCCCTGTCACACAGCACCAACGGATGGAAAGCCAATGTAAAACGGAGAGAAACACTTGCCATCCGTTGGTTAAAGCGATGCTTCCGTTCTGTACTCACTGCCTCCATTTTTCATCCTCTCCTCTATCCGGTCCAGCATCCATCGACTGAGGTTCCATCTGCTCAAAAGATTTTGAGCTGCACAAAACTTTTGAGCAAAAAATGTATCCAACGCGTCCATTCTGCATCTGCAACGCATACAGGGAACATCCATTACAATCCATTGTCATCCATTACGCATCTGCGTATATCCGCTAGGCATCCCTCGTGCATCCGCGCAACTCTCATCCGCTTCAGCGGAAAACGGACACAGGAGAGGAAGCGAAAACGGACGCGGAATGACAACAAAGCATTAGTAGCATGGGACGGAGAAAGGATAAAGCGGATGCAGCTCGCATAGAAAGCATTAAAACGGAAAAAATGTTCGCATTCAAGGACCATATCTCGGATATTAGTATGTCTGCAGGATGTCTAGAGGATGCAAAAGGACACCGAGCGGAAAAACCTATATTTCCCAAAAAAAGTGGGAGGAACTCACCTGGATCTCACTTCAGTCCAGCAGCCTTGCTGTGCAGACCCTCTTCAGCCTTCCTCTTGCTCTTGCTCTTCCACAGCATCCAGTCATCTCCACCATGGATCATCACACACTCCTTTGGTAGCCACCATTGTTCTACAACAGTTGCGAAGCCAATCTACAGGCTCTTTCACCTGTTTCTACGCGAAGACAAAGGGGGTGCCAAGAAGTGTCTGGGTCGAAGATGGATCGTGAGAAGAGCAGATACGAGCTGTACGACAAAGCTGATGTGGAGCTGAGGAACGAAGACCCTTGTGCATTCAGAACTTCATGAGAATGCCTCCAGCCATGTTTGACGAAGTTGTGGAGCGATGAGACCCAGGTGTATCAAGCAGAGCACCAACTTCCGGCCCAGCCGGACCCTGGGCTGAAGTGGCACTGACTCTGCACCACCTGGCCTCAGGGACCACGTACAGGAGCATTGCAGTATGGCTGGAGGGTGCCACACAACACCATCAGCATTGTGGTCAGAGAAGTGGTGCAGCCAATCGAAGAATACCTGGAGGAGCTCCTCCAGTGCCCCTCCACTGAAGAAGGCTGGAAGAAAGTTGCAGAGCAGTGGTATCAGAAGTGAACTTCCCCCACACCATTGAGCCATAGATGCAAGCACTGGCCTGCAAAGCTCCAGCCAAGTCAGGTCCATATTCAACTACAAGGGCTTCTTCAGCATCATCCTCTCGCCATGGTCGAGACTGTACTACAAGTTCATGTACATCATGCTTCAGGCAATGCTCATCTCAGATGCCCAGGGATAACAACACCAGTCACCTCAAGGGAGGGGCTGGAACGCAACCTCATCATGGGCTTCCCCATGATGTGCCCTACTTCATCGTGGGGATGACGCCTTCTCCCTCAGTAGAACCTACCTCATGAAGCCCCTACACCTCCAGATGCCTCACCCATGAAGAAGGATCTTCAACTACAGGCTGTCCAGGGGCAAGGCGGTGGTGGAGAACGCCTTTGGCATCCTGGCCAAAACAAGGTTCCAGGACTTCTATACCATGCAACATCACCACCAGACCGTGAGGAGGATAATGGAAGCTTGCTGCGATGCCTGACCAATCTCATGCGCACCCGCTTACCCGAGTCTTGCAGAAAGCTCGTGGACCTCCAACAAGGCAATGGGGAATGAGCCTGGGGAATGGAGGCAAGGGTGAAACCTGATAGACACTAAGGATGTGCAAGGCCCCAACAGAGCTTCACATGAAAGGGAAGAAGCAGCGCAACCTCTGAAACACTGGTGCAACTCCCAGTGGAGCAAGTGAGTGGCAAGAACAGGATGGTAGATGCTTAATGGATGCTTCCTTAACCTTGTCTTCATCACACTGATGAAATTGGCCATGTATTTCATGGCCCTACAATGAACAGGGCATTTAATAAAAGAGTTGTGTTTATGTTGAAAGTGTGGGATCAATGATTACATTGTTATTGAATAATAAAGGCCAAAGGTGTGGCACCTGGAAGGGTGGACCTACAGTCCCACTATGCTTGCACTGGAGGCTTATCATCCCACTGCTATCCTTACCCATCCCACAGGTATCCTAACCCATCCCACAGCTATTAGCCATCCAAAGTATCCCTGCCCATCCCACACTATTACCCATTCCACAGTATCCCTGCCCATCCCACAGCTATTACCCATTCCAACGGTATCCTGCCCATCCCACAAGCTATTACCATCCCAAAGGTATCCTGCCCATCCCACTGCTATCCTTACCCATTCCCACAAGCATGCAAAGGCTTAAACCATTTCTAAAAGTTTCCACCAAGATTTATATTGACAAAAATAAATGAAGCAAGTGTGTGAAGCAAAGATAATCTTTATAATAACAGCTGTAAAAGCAAAATGACCCAAGTGTCCCAAGCAAAGATAAAAAAAGTCAACAGGTAGCCACCCAGTCTCTGGTATCTTCTCAGTCACTCTGAGGCGTGCCCATAGTCTCAGGGGTTAAGGGTCCAGTTGCTGTGGAGGTGGCTGCTGGCTGGAGTGCTGGTCTGACGGCGCCATTGGGGTGCCTGCCCGAGAGGCAACAGGGGACGGTGTGTGGAGGAAGCTCCAGGACATGGGGTGTCAGCCCCAATACCGATGACAGATGTTCTGAGGCGGCTTTGGCTGTGGGGTGGAGGAAGGAGCAGTGTAGTAGGGTGTCTGGGTCTGCAGCTGAGCGAGGTGAGCGCATGGGTGGCATCTGCGGCATTGGTGGCATCTGTGGCATGGCTGGCACCTCTTGTGGCGTGGCTGACATCAGTGGCATCAGTGGCATCGGTGGCCTCAGTGCATCGATGGCACCTGGTGGCATCCGATGGTACCTGTGCCTGGACTGGGAAAAGGCTGCCTGTGCTGCTGGAGCTCCTGGTAGCCGTAGCCTTGGTAGGTTGAGGGCCTGTGGAAAGTCTTGGAAGGCAGGACATCACCTGGGGGTGGAGAGCAGGCCTGGACTGGGTGGGAGCAGTTTCAGCTGGGTCTGGAGGGTTTTGAAGAAGACCGGTGATCCTGTCCTTTATCACCTGGTACTGTTGATTCCGACATGTTTCATGAGGGTCTGGTTGACACTAGGTGAGGAAGGCTTGTGGTTGGAGGATGGGACATTGGTGTGTACCAGCTGAGAGAGGAGATCTACACTGCTTCGATGGTGTCCTGATCTCCAGCAGGACAGTATGGCTCTGCCCCTCCGGTCTGCCTCTCTGCCTGCTTTCTGTGGAGGTGGAGCTGGGGTGGATGTGGGTTGTTCTCTTGGTGGAAGTGCCCTCTCCTTGCTTCCACTGGCGTCAGGGGTCCTCCACACGCTCGCCACGGGTAGTGCAACTGTCAGAGGGGTCTCTGTCGTGGCATGCTCCACAGATACCTGCCTGAACACAGGAGCTGACTCTTGCCAAAAGAGGACTGGCTCTCTGTGGGCTGCTTGAGAGGAGAGGTTGTGAGAGGGGCTGCCTCGGTGGTGGATCTCACCCTCCAAGAGCTGCACTTGGCCATCACGTAGGTCTCTCGGTCCGTCAGCTTGACCCGGCCTGGCCAGATTTCTTGAGGTGCAGCTTCCCTACCAGGTATGCATGTGCTTCCAACAGGCCGAGAGCACCTCCGAAGTGGTAGCCCAGGCTCTCCGCCTTCTCTCTCCAAGCAGCCTGCTTCCTCTTGGTGTCTCATAGAGCCTGTGTCCCTTCCGCCAAAGATACTCGTTCCTCCTCAGCCATTCCAGCACCTCATCCTCATGTTCCTCTTCGATGGATACTGCCTCCTCTCCCGATTCTCCTTCACGCGTATGCCTCTTTCCTCCCTCTGGCAGGGTCAATCTGGGCCCTCATCAGAGCGTTCGAGGTTGTATGGGCTGCTCCACCAGCACCACACCAGAGAGCAGCAACAACAACAGTAGCAGCAACACAGCAGGACCAGCAGAAGCAACAACAGGATACCAGCAGCACCAGCAGCAAGGACAGCACCAGCAGCACCAGCAGCACCAGCACAGCACCAGGCAGAAGCAAGCGAGCACCAGCAAGCAACCAGCAGACCAGCAGGCACAGGAGCAGTAGCCCAGCAAGTAAACACCAGCAGAAGACCACCAGCGACCAGCAGCAGCGCCGAGCGAGTAAGCACCAGCAGAAGCACAGGCACCAGGAACAGAAAGCACCAGCAGCAGTAAGCACCAGCAGAAGCCCCAGCACAGGAAGACGCAGCACCAGCAGAGGAGCACCAGCACCAGCAGAAGCACTAGCACCAGCAAGAGTAAGCACCAGCAGCACCAGCAGGACCAGGAGCACCAGGAGCACCAGCAGGACAGCAGGATCAGGAGCTGACAGCAGAGTAAGCACAGCGAAGCACCAGCACCAGACGCCCAGCAGAGACCAGCCCAGCAGAAGCACAGCAAGGAGCAGATGCAGCAAGAAGCTCAGCACAGAAGAGTCACGCCCCAGCAGCAGAAGCCTCAGCAGAAGCAGAATCAGGGCCAGGGGTGGATGGTGGCCCTGTCCCTCTTGCCAGGGTTGGCAGCAGATGGCAGAGGCTTTCTCTTCTTCCCATGGTTGTTGGCTTGCTGGCTGGCTGGCTGGCTGGAGCTGTTCTGGCAGCAGGTCTTTCCTCTGAATGGTGACCTGCTTGCAGCTGCTTTGCTTATATTTCTGCGGGGCTGATGCAATGCATCCTCCCCGCATGTGCAGTGAACGCTTTGCATCCACTAGGCATCCTCTAGGCATCCGCCTCGGCTTCCTCTCTGCATCGCCTTCTTCCGCTCAAAGCATCCGCTCTGCATCCGCTCTTTCCGTTGCGCATCCGCTTCGCTTTGCTCCCCCGGAGCCCTGCGGATGTGCATCCACTCCTGTCCGCTTCCATCCGCTAGGCTTCTGTGGAGCATCTGCTTTCCATCCTGGCTACATCCTCTCCCCGTCTGTTCCTTTCCGTTGTTGTCCGCTCTGGTTATGAAAATTCGGGGTACTTCTTGAGAGCGGATAACAGGAAATGGATCGGAAACATTTTCTCGTCTGCTGTGTCCTTTTTACAAACGTTTTGCATCCGTCGGCCAATGTGACAGGCCCTTTACCCAGTAAAGCTCTACATTAGATCTCACCTCTGACATCAGTAGTAGTTCATAACTCAAACATTCAGAAAGTATGTATGTAGGAGGACAGTGACAATGGCAGGAATAGTCACCTTCCCCCCCTCACTTCAAGAAGCAATCAAAATGGTAGTTGAGCATAAAATGCTTTGAAAGCAAAAGAATGATGATTATAATGAGGAAGAAAGCTTGAAAGCAATGGGTAGCAAGGAACAGATAACATTTAGGGAGAAAGAACACACCTCATATTTATTCTGGAACAGCTTTTTTTTTCCACAATAAACCACTTTTTTCAAGTTCACCTATGACTACATCATTATTTCTGACCCCACTGATTTAGTTTTATTTGTATTAACCTATATAAAGGGGTTGTCCCTGCTTTTTTTTTTTTATCCAGGTCTGTTATTGTGGCCTCCAGTACTAAAATAAATGCAATTTGTGCTTCAAAAGGATGGACTTTGCTCGTTCCCATCACTAATGAAATCTAGTGGGGAAATTTCTCTTACATACACTTTTGCACATCCAATCTCTGAGGCTTTCATCAAAAAGATATCAGGCATGGGCCAAGTTTCCCAAATAAGGATAAGGTGGCTAGGTGAAAAAAAAATCCCATACCTTCTTTTTTCTCAGGGAAAAAAAGGGAAGAATTGACAGGTCTATGTAGAGTTGTTACCAGGTAAATTGGAATACATGAGTTCTCATTCATTTAAGACAGGAGAACCTTTGACTGCCAAACTTCATGCAGCCTGCTGAGCTCGTTCCCGGGAGTCTCTTCCCCATCTCTCGGTTACAATCCTGTGATCTGTTCCAACAGTTACCACTAAATTGCAATGTTACTGTAACAAGAACGGACTATTATTAAATGCACAATGAAGCTAATCTTGTTAACTGTATTTAATTAATTTAATGTAAAGTAATTCCAATTCAAATTATGTACCTCTGGTATACATAATTGGCCATGCTGCAATTTAAACAAGCAGCTCTGCCATCATCATTTGTGGTTTGGGCCTTAGGACCCAATCTTAATCCAGACTTCCCTTTGGTCTGTCATCTTCTAGAATGGCTTGAACTACAATCTGCAGCTAAAAGTCTGTAGAGGTTCTCAGTCATCCAAGTCATGGTTGTTCCAAAGGGGCCTTTTTCAGGAGGCAACTGGGCTTTCTTGTTGTTTCTTTTGAAAGAAGTTTCACTTCTCATCCAAGAAGCTTCTTTATCTCTGACAGGGTGGTGGGGAATGGAAGGATATCTGCAAGAAATATAAATCCTTCCATTCCATTCCACTGCCTTCCAGAACCGAAGAAGCATCTTGGATGAGAAGCTAAACATCTTCAAAAGAAAAACAAGGAAGTCCAGTTGCCTCCTGAAAAAGCACCTTTGGGACTACAATCCACAGCACTCCCAAGGGGGCATGCTAAGACTCTGATTGATAATTCTGGGAATTGCAGGATCATCCTACCTGGATGCTCCCAGGTTGGAGTAATGCCATTGTCTAGGTTTACTCATAAGGAAGTCCCACTAAACCCAGTGAGATATACAGTAGATGATGATGATAATGATGATGATATCCAATCAGTCATGTTTAGCAATTCTATGGGTCAGGTCTTCACGTTTTCTGACCTTGCACTGCTTCTTTGAGTTTTTCTATGCTGTACTTGATGTCAGCTTTCATCAGGAATCTCCAAACTTGGCAACTTTAAGACTTGTGGGCTTCAACTCCCAGAATTCCCCAACTTAAAGTTGCCAAGTTTGAGGAGCCCTGGCTTTGATGGTGTCCAGCCACCATGTTCTTTGGTGGCCTGGTTTCCTTTTGCCACTAACTCCTCCAAACATAATTGCTTTCTCCAGTGAATTCTCCCACATGACATGGCTAAAAGTAAGTGAGAGACAGTGTCGTGATTTTACCTTCTGGTGACATGTCTGGTGTTATGTGCTCCATACAGTAACATACACTTAAGGAAATACTTAAGGACTAAGAAATTCTGGGAGCACATATTTTAAAGTTGCCAAGGTTGAGAAGCACTGATCTAAAACTACTACTGAATGAGTAAAAGGAAAGGGCAGCATCCATCAATCACCAGGTAAAGCTGTAGATTCGTTTCCTCCAATCCTCATAATCAACCACTGGGGCTCTTTATGTTGGAAGCAGTGAGAGCAGTGCTTTTGAGTGGATTATTGAAGGGTTTGTTAGGGAAACACTAGAAGAAGAGTGGCTCCAAGAAAGTGGGCAGGGAAAGTGGCATTAAGAAAATAACGAGACAGGAGCCAAAGGAGAGGAATGGATCTCCAAAATGTTAGACTTGGCTAAGACACTGAGTGAAACCTTGAATTTACAAAGTCCTATTCACTCAGGATCTTGTTCAATTTCCTAGTAGCCAGGGCATGAAATTGCAGTAGTGATATCCTTAACAAGATTGGGGAAAGCAGTGGGCACCACTGGAATCCCTGTGTTATTTCAGATTTGCTAGAAACCTTATGCGAGCTGTTTTTTGTGGACAGAACCAGTTCAAGAGAAAAGGGAAGGTTTCTCTCTCTCAGTCTACATTAGCCTTCCCATCCAATGCCATCCTAAAGTGTTGAACATTCACACCCATAATTCTACAATGCACCTGGCAACATGCGGGAGAGTATTATGGCAGCTGAAGTCCAACATATCTAGGAAGTACTAGAATGGATCATTGCATGCACCAGTAGTGGGATTCAATTTTTTTACTACCAGTTCTGTGGGTGTGGCTTGTTGGGCATGGCAGGGGAAGGATACTGTAAAATCCCCATTTTCTCCCCACCCCACTAACCTGCTTTCCATCTCCGTTCTCCTATGCAGGGCAACAAAAGAAGACCCAACCAATCAGCTTGGACTCAGGAGGCAGAGAATAGATTGGGGCGGGGCCAGTCAGAGGTGGTATTCCAAACTACTCAAAATTTCTGCTATTGGTTCTCTGAACTACTCAAAATTTCCACTACCAGTTCTCCACAACTGGTCAGAACCTGCTGAATACCATCTATGGTATGCACACACATATCTCATTGACAATTTTTTTCTATCCCATTTCATATTCTAGTCCATTTGTGAACTTTCGAGAGCAAAATGGAAGAAAAAAGAAAGAATGACAGCAGGGAGTATGGATTAGAAGTTGTATAGGACTACCTGTGGAGATTTTCTTCCTTGAGTGCTATTCTATGCAGCTAAAGAATTAGATTGTACCAAGCTCTCAGGGTAACTGTTTGAAGTCTATCTTCCTTGAGATTTGATCAAGTCAACGGCAAACTATTACACTCACATTTTCAGTAGGAATTGCAATGACTGATAACTTATCTCTCTTGTGCTATCTCAGGTTTCAACCACAAAGGCTGTAAGATTGCAGCTTGAAAGATGGAAAGCAACTTAAAAGACTAAGCTTAAAATATGACTCTTTACACTGATTTTGGACACCTTAGCAATAGCAATAGCAACAGGTTGAAACTAAACCCTCGCAAGACTGAGTGGCTCTGAGTTGGCTCAAGGAGAATTGCCAACTTTGGTCTTGGATGGAGTAGCACTACCCCAAACAGAGCCCATGTGTAACCAAGGGGTTCTCCTGGACTCACAACTTCTGCTCGGAGAGCAGATGGTGGTCATGGCCAGGAGGGCCTTTGCACAACTGTGGTTTATGCACCAGTCATGCCCTTTCCTGGATCAACAGTCCCTATTCACAGTCACTCATGCCCAAGTCAATTCACATCTTGACTACTGCAACATGTTCTACAAGGGGCTACCCTTGAAGAGCATCTGGAAGCTCCAGTAGATGCAAAATGCAGCAGCCCTTCTGGTTTTGTGCAGATCCCAGTGTGCATATGTATCACCTCTCCTGCGGGAGCTGCATTGGTGGCCAATTTGCTTCTGGTGCAATTCAAAGTGCTGGTTGTCAACTTTAAAGCCCTTCCTGGCTTGGGACTAGGTTATCTGAGGGACCATCTCTTGCTGGTCACATCTACCCGACCCATCAAAGCAGGGAGGCAGGGAATACTGTGAGTCCCATCCCTGAGAGAGATACACCTGGTGGGACCCAGAAGAAGGTCCTTCTCCATGGTATCTCCCTCTCTTTGGAACATCAAACCCCCCCCCCCCNGGTATCTCCCTCTCTTTGGAACATCCAACCCCCCCCCCCCGAGATTAGAACAGCCCCCACTCTAATACTCTTCCAGAAAGTGCTGAAGACCTGGTTCAGTGGGCCTGGGAAACCCAGAGTGCAATTGAGCCCATTAAATGGT
Organism: Laticauda laticaudata; assembly: GCA_004320025.1. Lineage (NCBI taxonomy): Eukaryota > Metazoa > Chordata > Lepidosauria > Squamata > Elapidae > Laticauda > Laticauda laticaudata. The sequence goes on from BHFT01018445.1 coordinate 28,937, forward strand.
TCATGAGATCTGCTGTCAATGAGGTGAGGGGGGGGATGATTTTGTTATATTGTACTATACTAATCTATTTGATTCTTTTCATTAGTTTTATTGTTTTAAATGTGGCTTTATATTTTGTAAGCCACCTTGAGTCGCCATGGGTGAATAGGCAGCAATATATATTCAATAAATAAACACATAAATAGCACTTACTTATATATCGCTTCACAGAGCTTTACAGCTTTCTCAGAGTAGTTTATTACCCCCCAACAATCTGTGTCTTCATTTTACTGACCTCAGAAGGATGGAAGGCTGAATCAACCCTGACATGGTGAGGATTGAACCCCTGACAGTAAGCGGAATTAGCCTGCAATACTGCATTCTAACCACTGTGCCACTACACTGCTTAACTGGGATAAAATGGGAAAAGGAATTGGACTGGGGGTGGGCAACTATGGCCCCTTGATGACCTGTGAACTTCAATTTCCAGAATTCCTGAGCCAGCCATGATGTTTCAGAAATTCTGGGAGTTGAAGTCCACAGTTCATCAAGGGCCATAGTTGCCCACTCTTGGGTTGGACTACAGTAGATGATATTCAAGTTCCTTTCCACTAATAACTGGTAGTTTTTCAAATTAGCATGACCATTGGCTAGTTTGAAAACTGAGGGATTGTTACTTATTAGAGGAAAAGAGATTGGGAACAAATAAATAGTTCTAAAAACCTGTAGTCTTGGATATGAATTCCTTCTGGATCTCTGAGCACTGTTTTAATTGATGTAGGGGAAATGCAGAATATAATTATCCAGGGATTGATTTTCCCCCATCCCATCTACCAAGGTTTTTTTTTAATTAAAAAACAGGAATTGATATTTACTGCAACTGCAATGTATCATGTGACGGCCGATACAATCCTACTTTAGAATTTGTGTAAGTACCATCAGAGGTCAGACATGACATCGAGAATCAGAGTTCTCCATGGTGCCACCAAGATGGCAAATGATGCTTTACCACAGGGATCTCCAAACTTGGCAACTTTGAGATTTGTGGACTTCAACTCCCAGAATTCCACAGACTGGTTGAGGAATTCTGGGAGTTGAAGTCCACAAATCTTAAAGTTGCCAAGTTTGGAGACCTCTGCTTTACCATTTGTTCTTAATATTTAAAAAAAAAAGCTTCTAGACCTCCTGGTTGTGTACATATTTCTTATAAGGTCTTGCTAATCTTAAATGCATCCAGTTTAGATTTTTTTAGCAGATTGGCTGTTAAAATAGTATTGGCTTCCTTATTAGAGTATCATTCTTGGAAATCTGCTTTGCAGTCTAGCATCTTTATAATCCTTTACATTAGATCAACTTCGGATAATCTAAATATTTCATTACCAATATGCAACTTTGCAGACTACACAAAGAAGCCGCTGTATTAAGCTTTAAACCAGTCAAGTCAGGTACTCCAATTTTTTTCACCATTTCCACATTTTGATGCTCTGTAAACAATCTATCTTGCAGTAACTCATCCTCTCCCCCAACCCCCACCCCAGAAAAAAAAATGTGAGGAAGAGCAGACGGTACCTCCAATAAACTCTTTTTTGAGCATGTTGGCCTATGTGTACTTATTTTTTAATTAAATGCCATCTGTTGGCATTTATGCCAATAAATTCTGCAGGGTAGCAGAGGTTACTTTGCTGTCAGTTTTAGGAAGTTATCCAAGGAAGTGGAACAGCTTACACTTCTGTCAGAATCCCAAGATAAGCAACAATCTTTTGTGATTCAATTTGTCTCTGGATTTCTGAGACATTAGAGAATTACAGCCTGGTTTTCCTCTCATACTGAAGTAGCAATAGCAGTATATAAACACTTAGACTTATATACTGCTCCATAGTGCTTTACAGCACTCTCTGAGCAGTTTATGTTCCATATAATATCAACCTTGTGTTCTGAACTCTCAAGTTTCCTCTATCCACAATGTATTTAAAATGGACAAGTTGGGTGTGTGTGTGTGAGAGAGAGAGAGAGAAACAGAGACAGAGAGAGAAACGGAAACAGAAACATAGAGAGAGAGAGAGAGAGAAACAGAAACAGAGAGACACGGTGTTACATATTAGCATACTCCAAATACTCTGCTCACCATTGGTCCACAAATACTCAAATCTGATTGGTGTTCTACTTCAACGGTGATGGTCGAAAATAACTAGTTTATGATTGGCTGCCTCGCGCGCAGGAGAATCAAGGAGCCGTTCATTGGCCATGAGCAGCCTCTATATAAAAAAGGGCTGCCACGGCTCCTGGCTCAGACAGAATCCAGCAACTAATAAAAAGAGCTGAAGTTACGCTGGTCCAAGTCTCATTTCTTCGGCGACACAAAACACTGGCGACAACAGGTGGGATTCTGAGGACAAGGAGATCAGTTTGAACACGTGCAATGAGAACCAAGCAGATGAAAATGGCCAGAACCAACTCGCCACCCGCACCATTTCAACCCAGCGATGGAAAACTTGGAATCGATACACCAACAGATTCCTCATGTTCCTCGAGAGCATGACTTAGAAGGAATTCTCCAACAACAGAAGAGAGAGCCATGTTCCTGATGCACTGTGGGCCCACAGTGTTCAAGATGGCCAAGTCATTGGCCAACCAGAGGACATAAAAGCAGATGGCCTCGCCAGATTTGGAAAAATTGCTGAAAGGCTCATTATGCACCAACCATCTTCAGCCTTATTCGGAGACATGAGTTCTACAAATGGGACCAGAGAGAAGGGTGAGAGTATCGCAGATTTTGTAGTGAACTCTCAAGGACATTGGAGGGGCATGCAAGTTTCCCCAACATGGATGAAGCCATGAGGGATCGCTGGGTCCTTTGGTCTAAGAGATCTCACTTTTGCAGAGTTGACTGCTAACCCGACCAAAAATTACAGTCCACTGAGACTATCGCTGGAGGCCACACAGCTGAAGCCATTAAAAAATCAGCAGCCAAATGCAACACAAATGAATGTGACAACACAAAAAAACCTGGCAGGAAAACAAAGCCAATTTCCAGAGAACAATGCAGAGAACATACACAAGACCACATCACACACCACGAGGATAGCGATCGTTGTCCGAGACCCAACGACGAAGAGGAAAGAAATCTCATTCAGAACTCACTCAGAATTTCATTCTGACAGACTCCAGTCAGAATGAAATAGACGGGAAGAGGAAAGGACATAAATTGGGGTTCCAGTCGCTGGGTGCGGAGGAGAGACCACCCCATTCGAGTGCCATTTCTAGATGCCATTTGCAGGTACTGCGAGAGACGGGACACATAGCAAGGGTCTGCCGAAACCGGAAAAGCTACAGCCCCCAACGTAGAAACAACATCCCACCAAAAATAAAAGAAAGACAGACATTGAGCCATGGGAGTCAAGAAAGCAAGGCAACGGCTAAATGAAAGCTACAGAAAAAGAAGAACACACCAAACTATAACCATCGGCCATTCAAACACAACCAATGCTTGGAAGTACATGTGGCAGTCAGCATTAGGCCAAAAAATGCGAGATGGAAGGTGGATTCCGGCTCATACCTATCAATGGTATCATGGAATACCATTAAAAGGACTATACGCATGTACGCAGAACGGAATAGAAAAACAAAACACTGATACTGAAAGACTACCAAGAGAACAGGATCCCCGTAGTTTCACATAACGGGCCACAGTTCACAGCATTGACATTTGAAAAAGTTCCTCACTGAACACGGCATAAGGCATGCCTTGACAGCGCCGGCCACGCAGATACAAACGGGCGGGCATAACACATGGTCCAGTAGACAAAGAAACCATAAGAAATTAGACACAAGAGACATATAAGAGAAAATTTACAAAAATGCTCACCATACAACACATCACACATAACTCTACTACAAATAAAAGCCCAGCAGAATTATTAATGGGCAGAAAATTTAAGATCATATCTGGATAGATTACAACCCACACATACAGCCCGAAAAAACCAACAAACTCCTCCAGCAGACACCGCACATTCGAAACAGGGACCTAGTCTATGTAAAAAATCTCACGGGGGCACCCACTTGGGTACGGGCAAGAATAACACAAGTAACGGGACCCTGGTCGTACAGATTAGAAACGGACGATGGAAGAAGCTGGAGGAGACACATAGATCAATTAAGATCAAGAACATTGAACGAACCACTGATACACCCAGGCACAAAGACCAACAACACACACCAGATACCACAACAACCATTAAAACAAAAGCAATAATAAATCAAACAAGAGAGGGGGAGACCCCTCAAAACACAAATAAGAGGGGAGGGGAGACCCTCCATTAGAACAAGAAACACCGCAAAAATCAAAAAACAAACCACCAACCAAATTCTCAAATAAACCCAGAAAGAAACAAACTACCTTACCTGAAGAAGACTTCGGTGAAGAGAACAGGAGGTGCAAGAATACCAAGAAAAGCCACTCCGGAAGGAGCAGCTGAGCCGACTCTACCAGCCCGGGTAGGCCAGGCGGGAGCAGCATGGCTGACTCCACCTTCAGGAGGTTCCACAGAGAAGGATAGGAGAAACAGCGATCCCGCCCGAAACCGCCGAAGACAACAGCATGGACTAAACTGCGCAGGTCAAGATATACAACATAAAAGCCCCGCCTACTTACGTGACTACGTAACGTATGGATCAAACCAAGAGAGGGGGTGTGTTACATATTAGCATACTCCAAAATACTCTGTTCCCATTGGTCCACAAATACTTAAATCTGATTGGTGTTCTACTCGACGGTGATGGGTCGAAAATAACTAGTTTGTGATTGGCCGCCTTGTGGCGGGAGAATCAAGGAGCATCAGTGGCTGCGGCCGCCACCCGCGAGCAGCCCTCTATTAAAAAAAGGGCTGCTGCGGCTCCTGGCTCAGATGGAATCCAGCAACAAATAAAAGAGCTGAAGTTACACTGGTCTCAAGTCTCATTCTTCGCGAAAATAACACAGAGAGAGAGAGAAGAGAAAAAACAGAGACAAGAAACAAAATCAGAAACAGAGAGACAGAGACAGAGAAAGAGAGAGAAACAGAGACAGAAACAGAAACAGAGGCAGAGACAGAGAGACAGACAGAGAGAGAGAAAAACAGACAGAACAGAAACAGAGAGAAGAGAGAGACAGAAAGGTGGAGAGGGGAGAGAGAACAGAGACAGAAACAAGAAACAGAGAGACAGAGAGAGAAAAAAAACAGAGACAGACAGAGAACAGAAATAGAAACCAGAAACAGAGACAGAAAACAGAGACAGAAAACAGAGAGAGAGACACAGAGAGGAAAAAGAAAAGAAACAGAGAAGAGACAGAAGAAGAAAAAGAGAGAAGAAGAGTAGAGAAGAGAAGGAGGAAGAGAAGAGGAGAGAGAAAGAGAGAGAGAGAGAGAGAGAGAGAGAGAGAGAGAGAGAGAGTAGGTATATATGTGTATGTACACAGCATGTGTATGGGTAGATATATCCTTTTTTTAGCGCAGGCAACAGAATTTCATTTTTAATGTATGTCAGTACGCTTACAGTAAAAAATGACAATAAAGGTTATCTTATCTTTACAATGTCAGCATTACCCCCAACAACCTGAGTCCTCATTTTACTGACCTTGGAAAAATAGAGTCAACCTTGAGCCCCATAAAGATCGAGCTCCAGGCTATGGGCAGAGTCTGCCTGCAATACTGCGTTCTAACCACTGTACAAGTATGGATATACATACAAGTATGGTATACATACATACATTCCCAAGCACCCACATTTTGATCACATGATCATTGGGATACTACAACAGTTGGACAGTCCTAAGTGTGACAATCAGTTGTTAGTCACTTTTTTAGTGCCAACATAACTTCAAATGATCACTAAACAAATAGTTGTAATTCAAAGACTACCTGTAGAGCCTCACCATTCATTAATACATTCCTATTTCTAGAATAATATTCCATTTATAAAATAGGGAAGTATTTATGGGTATTTAGAAAGGGTTCAAATACTGTATTTTTATTCTGAGAAACTCTCTCTTTCTAAACTTCGTAAACTGTCTTATATTTTCCCTCTTCACCCTATCATGAACCAGCTCTCTCTTTTTCTGTCAGAATGTGGAAAAGACTATCCAAATTCATTATTACAAAAATGATTCTGAGTTCCTCAAAATTGTCTTTCCAATGTCATCTTCAAAACAGGTCAGGATGACGGAAATAATTGTTCTCTATTTCTGACACAATTATAGGCTGTTCTTAAAAGTGATTATACAATGATGACAAGAGTATTCAAATTCATTTCAGTGTTTTTTTAATCATAAAAAAAAATCAAGTCCATTGATAAAAATAAAAAGCATCCAAAGAAATGATAACACAGACATGCTCTTCTTTTCCCCTTTATTTGTTATATTTCTGGATCTAAGTACTCAACCCATTACCTAAACTATTCATACAACTAATGGCTCTCTCTTCCAAGGAAATGGGGCTGTTTGTGGTACAGAATTAGGCAGATGATTGCATTACATTCTAGGAACTGTTCCAAATAAAATCTCAACAAGTAGCAATTAAAGAAGTTAGCATTGGCAGATCTGAAATTATAGGAAAGAGAAGATAAACTGTGTTCAGTCTTCTCCTTTTGACTATCTCAATTCAAATGATATGAATAATTAGCAAAGATAAGATGTTCAAAAACAGGTTGCTAAATTAATGTTTAAAAACAGCCATTTCTAAAGGGGAGAGGAAATCAAGGTAACAAGGTAGGCAGTCTGACAAGAACAGTAGAAAATACTTGCAGTGTATTCCAGATCAATTTCTACATGAAATTCCACCATCACTAATCTAATGAAAAATGAGGACAAGTGAGAGATTTATAGGAAGAGTTTGCAGGAAGGGGTAGAAAAAAATGTCAGAATCATTGAATCATAAAGGCAAATTGAGACAAGGAAATCCAGTTCACTACTCAGTACAAGCACTGACATTCAGATCAGTGGTGGAATTCAAATAAATTTACTACCAGTTCTGTGGGTGTAGCTTTTGTGGGCATGGTTTGGTGGGTGTGGCTTGGTGGGCATGGCAGGGGGAGGATACTGCAAAATCTCCATTCCCAAAGTGAGTGTTTCCTTATTTTCCTATTGATTCTGCCTACAGTACTTTTTGATAGTAGGAAAAGGGAGAATGGCAGAAGGGACAGGTCCCATATGGACAGTGGAAGAGCCTGCTGAGGAGATTGTGGAGGGCTGTATAGACAGCAAAAGTCACTTAGAGCAAGAAGAGGAGAAAGAAGAGGAACATCCTGTGGTAACACCTGAATAATTCGTGGTCCGTCCCAAAATTCTCAAAGAAAGGAAAGGAGTGAAATTGAGACTGCCTGGAGGAATAGGGGAAGGACATAAAGATGTTGAAGGGTAAAAACCACAAACACCGGAGTAGAAGGTGAAAAGATGGCAAGGTGTGGAGGATAGTAGATGGACTGTTCCTGGGAGCGAAACCCTGGGTATGCTATGTTTACAAATTGACGCAATGACTGTTAGGGATTGTTCTATATGTAAATTGGGTGACTCCAAATCTGCAAACCTGATTGGTCACATAAACTAAGCATTGAGGCCAGCCTTGATTATTGACGAGGCTGGCGCTTGCCTGTTGCTAGCCAATGGCAGTTTGCTTATAATTTTGCCGCCTATTTCAAGCAGCTCTTTTGGATTGGTTCTAGTGA
>BHFT01018447.1:0-34467 GCA_004320025.1 Laticauda laticaudata
CTATCTATCTATCTATCTATCTATCTATCTATCTATCTATCTATCTATCTATCTATCTATCTATCTATCTATGGTCTATCAGTGTATATATCCACTCATTCATTCATCTAGTTAGCTATCCATCCATCCTCTATACCTATCTACCTACCTACCTATCATCTATCTATGTCTATGCATGTATGTTTATCTATCATTTATTATCCATTTATATCTATCATTTACTGCCTATCATCTGTTTGTCCACCCATCCATCCATTCTCTGTTTGTCTATCATCTCCCTGTCTGACGATCACCTATCTATCTACTACATCCATCCACCCAACTATCTAGCTTCCTAAGAGAATATTTGTAGCTCAGAGTTGAACCGTGGAGTCCTTGGAGCTCTCTGAGCTTGGTGGTTCTCCCACAGACATTTCATGACCCAACTAGGGAACATCATCAGTGCTGGAAGCAAGTGGGAGGGGTGTTGCTCTCTGTTTGGCTTGCACATTTCTATATATTCCCCCAGCAATGAAAAGAAGACATATATAGAAAAATGGAGGACCTTTTGCATCCTTCTGGACAAAGGTGGGGTTCTGGTGGTGGTGACTCTTCAAGAAGGGAAGAGATTGAATTCTGGAGGACAATCCATCAAATATATTTAGAAGCAAAGTGGGGGTTTGGGGGTATGTTTAACGGTGACCCCTAACCTCTTCAGTGGATGGTAGGCGCCTCTAATCCAGGAAGACACCAGCTTGGGAGAGCTGAATCTGGAGTGGAGCAAAAGACAGGATTAATCTGTGGAACTCCCTGCCACAAGGTGAGCTGATGCCCATTCAGCTGGGCCTTAATTCGATCAGGAAAAGAAAGCAAGGGTTTGGTATTAACTAAGTTATTAACCACCCGGAGTTGCTGGGAGCCAGATGCATATACATTTATTAAAGTTCGATTAACCTTTTTTTTTAAAAAAACATTGTTTATTCTGAATAAAGATAGTTTGTACATACTAAATAAAATAAGATTACGTTTATATTCACTGCATTTTGGGTTGAATAAATACTGCTATGTTCTAAAACAGGGTCTATTTTTTATAATGTTGCTTTTCCCCGCTCTGTGTTTGGACCAAATCCAAAATGTGGCAAAGTATGCCTAAAAAAAAAAAAAAAATGATAAGATTTTTTGAAANAAAAAAAAAAAAAAAATCGATAAGATTTTTTGAAAAATAAAACCTTTGCATTTTAAACCATCTTTCTTCGACTTGGTGTCTATTGGACATGTCAAATTTTGGTGCCCTGAATTCAGATTACACGCCAAGGAAGCTTTAAAAAAAAAATCACCAGGTTTAATTTATTTTTCCACAGGCCTCTCCCTTGGGATGAGCAAACCAGATCAGAGCCGTCTGCAGGAAATCAGGTCAAAAAAGTCAAAATGGCATCCACAAACGTGCAAAGATTTTCACACACAGAGATTTTCAAATCTTGTTCCTTTTGGATGCATGTAAAAAAATGAACACCATTTGCTGCATAGTTGTGGGCACCATCTTGATATTTAGACACTCACACACACACCTCAGCAGACACCCATGCCAAAGTGACATACACAGACATGTCAAAAATCAAATATCACCTCATTATTCGATAACACCGCTTCTCAATTTTGCCACAGCTGGCTGGGGAATTCTGGGAGTTGAAGTCCACATGTCTTAATTTCACCAAGATTGAGAAACGATGTTCTACCCACGGTACACATCTAAGTTGGTTAGCAAGCCTGGTTTGTCACCACCACTTTATCTAACTTGCCAGCATCCCCCCCCATCCAATCACTAATCAGGTGGGCTTCTCTTTACAATTAATTAATTGCATTCTTCCAGTCTCAAGGATGGAGAGATACGGGTATAGGGTCTCCTGCTTGAGAAAAGGGTTGAACTAGAAGACCTCCAAGGTCCCTTCCAACTCTGTTGTTCTGTTGTTATTATTCTGTTATTCTGTTACTATTCTGTTATTCTATTCATATTCTATTATTATTCTGTTATTCTGTTGTTATTCTGTTACAGTATTATTCTGTTGTTATTCTGTTATTATTCTGTTATTCTGTTATTGTTCTTTTTTCTATTGTTATTCTGTTGCAGTATTATTCTGTTATTGTTATTCTGTTATTTTATTGTTATGCTGTTATTCTGTCATTCTTATTCTATTGTTATTTTGTTATTATTCTGTTATTCTGTTGTTATTCTCTTGTTATTCTGTTATTGTTATTCTGTTGTTCTGTTATTCTACTGTTATTCTGTTACAATATTATTCTGTTATTATTCTGTTATTTTATTGTTTTGTGTTATTCTGTCATTCTTATTCTATTGTTATTTTGTTATTCTGTTGTTATTCTGTTGTTCTGTTATTATTATTGTTGTTATTCTGTTATTATTCTGTTATTCTACTATTATTCTGTTATTTTATTGTTATTTTGTTATTATTATTCTGTTATTTTGTTGTTATTCCATTATTATTCTTTATGGTGTTATTCTGGATGGCAACGGTTGCACGATTACCTCCTAGAGCAAAATCCAATTATAAAGCAATTTTTGGGGGGGTCGTCTGGGATTCTCCCTCCTAAGCCCCTAAATAATCTACCCAGGACCTTTTTTACTTCCCCACAGACCCTCCTACAGAGGATTGGACTGATGCATTAAAAAAAGAAAAGCTTTTAGCCTTTCCATTGTGTGGCATTGCACAAGCTGCAGGAATCAAGAGCTAAAAACTCACAAAGACGCGTTTGTTCAAAGAGGCACCTTCAGGTTCAATTCTGTGAATCTCGTGGGTTTTTAAAAAAAAATATTATTATTATTCCACTGCAGATATTTTAGAATACTTGCAAAAAAAAAAGGGGGGGGGTTTTCCTGGCTCTGTTCANAAAAAAAGGGGGGGGGTTTCCTGGCTCTGTTCAAGCTTTGAGATGGGCTGCCCCTCAAATAAAACTTTTTCCCAGCTCCCCTTGGAAAAAAAACAAGAGGATTGTCACTTTTCACAGCACACAAACATACACACAAATGCCTGTTTGTCGTGCATGTTCCCGGATGTGTGTTTACTCAAAAAAAGAAATCCCACAGGATTCCTTGAGCCTCCTCCAAGGTAAACCAGCTTGCAAAGATGTCTGCTTCTTAGCTGCAAGAAAAAAACCCTGTTGAACTTTACAGGATTTACTCTGGAGTAAAAAACAACAACAAGGAGGAGGAAGAACTACTTTTCGGCTGCCCCACAGCCAGAATAAGATCAGAAGGTCTGACTTCACAGGGGTCAAATAATCTTCAATTATTATTCATCACGTTCAAACAATGCTTCCAAATATACTGTGATATTGTAATGACATTTCTTATTTCATAAATGAATGACATTGCATTTAAATCACTACACCATAATTTTCGAAAATGCTTGAATCTCTGCAGTTTTGAATGTTTCCCTGTTTTAATTATTTGATGTCCAAACAACTCAAAATACGGATGAGATGCGTGTTTTTAAAAAAGGACCAATTGGAGAACACTAACAAACCATCAATAATATTTTTAAAGGAATGCAGTTTACTAGAGAAGAATTATTTGCTTTATAACTTGGAAGCTGCCCCAGAGTCATCTTTGTAGTGGGATCCAGTCAGCATAAAAATTCATTTTTTATAGACACAATTTAAATTTAAAATTGAATTTCAAACAGATAAATTTAAATAAATCAACACATAGGTGGTGCAGACAATCTAGCAAGCCACCAGGGCAAGGCTCAAACCCAGCTAATCTGAGATACATCATGGCCTATTTGGGTAGATTTTCAAAGAAGCCCAGGCTAGAAAACATCTAGCCAAATGGGGCTGTAATTTAATTGAGATATATTTCATGCTCTCCAAGAAAAAAGATTTGCAGGTGTTGTTTTTTTTCTCACCTGGTGCCAAGGTGAAACTCTAGGTTTGGTTGTCTCTCCGAAGGGCTTCCTGGCAGCTCACTTGACTTAAGGATTAGCTTTGGGGTTTATCTAATAAGCTGGTGCCTTGGCACAGATGTCAACAGTTTGCAACCCAGACCTCTCCTAAGTAAGTAACCTCCTTTTCAAAGAAATGGCAGGCTGGTGAAATTCACCTCACTGATCTGGATCTCAAAAACAAGAGCAATGCGGCGTATCTATCAGCCAAGGAAAGACTGCCTCAAATATAGATATATATTTAAAAATGTAAAAACTTAAGGTCAATGCAACAACAACAATATTCTATTCTATGTCTATCAGCCACCTCAAGGAGTCTTTCCAAAGAATTGAATGGCCATCATTTTGATGCTGGAGGTGCATTTAGAAATTAGGATATAAATTCTGGACAGCTCTTTAATTGTACTGTTTAGGGTTGAAAATCACAGAATTGCAAATGCTCTGTCTCCCCCCCCCTTTCTCTCACTTTCTCTCCATCTATCTATATCTCTGTGTCTGTCTGTCTATATCTTTGTCTGTTTTTCTCTCTCTCTCTCTTCTGCATCTATCTTCTGTGTCTGTCTATTTATTTGTCTGCCTGTCTGTCTGTCTCCCGCTCCCATCCATCCACCCATCCCTGCTAAGGATGCAGATATTCAGCATGCTCTTCCAGAATTTGGGAGAACTGTGTAGGAAGCACCCCAAATAATTATAATGCAACACACCTAAGGATACATTTAACCTCATTTGCATCAATGGATACATGAGGTTTATCAACATTTGAATTAGTGACGAGTTTCTTTTCTTGTAGTGATGTTTTTTTTAAATTATTATTATTGTTGTTTACATAAGGAAAAAGGAGCAAGATTGAAGCAACCTGATCAATTGGCTGAGTTTATTGGCAAGATAACATTCCCAGGAATCAATCTATTACTTCCTTTCTTTCCCTTTCTTCTTCCATCCCTCCCTTTTTTTCTTCCTTCCCTTTCTTTTCCCCTCCCTCCCTCCTTTTCTTTCTTTCCTTCTTTCCTTTCCACCTTTATCTTTCTTTCTTTCCTTCTTCCCTTCTTCCTTTCTTTATCCTTCCTTCCTTCCGGTCCTTCCTTTTTCTTTCTTTCTTTTTCCATCTATCTATCTCTTTCTACATCTTTTTTCTTTTTCTTTCTTTTTACTGATACTGTATAATAATATATAACTTATAATTACGATAAATGAAATATTTTAAAAGTGATGCAAGAAACTGCTGAAACATCCCAAGTGCTGTTCTAATCAGAAGCAAGCAGATGAAGGCCATAGGAATGGGGGGCGGGGGCGGGAAATAACTCCACTTGTCCCCCTTAAAAATAAATCTCTTTTTTAAAATTGTTTTTAATTAAATATTTTGAATGTTTCCATGCAGAAGGGTTAGTCGGTGATTATATATTGCATCAGAAAAATTGTTGACCTGAACTGTTTATATGGCACCATTTTTAAATCTGCGGATTCTTTGGGGGAAATGGGAGCTTTAAGAAAATCTTTTCCTGAATCACTGCTCCTGAAAATTGTTTATCCCCTCTTACAAAACAAAAATTAACACAGCACAATGTCATACACATGCCTACTGAGAAGTTCATTCCACTGAATTCAAAGGGATTTTTTAATGTAATTTTTTTTCAAGTCTGAATGTAACGTAAAGCAACTTGTTTATTCAATTTCCTGGGATTAAATAGCATCGAGAAGGCATGAGACAGCAGGTCTAAGAATCAGATTTTTAAGAAAAAAAATAACATTTCTATCATTTTCACCACAGGGGAAAAACATTCCATCTTTCCTTCTGTGCATTCATCCTTTTTTTCCCCTTCTTTTTCTTCTTTTAAATCAAATGGTCATTTGCAAGTCTGGGGAAATGGCTTTTGGGATTCGCTTGAATGGACAATTCAAAGGTTGAACCACATATTGCAATGGGAGCCAAGGAGAAGAAGAAGAAGAAGAAAACAAACTGAAAAGGAAAATTATCAAGGCAAAAAATCAGAAAACCCGGGAGATGTTGGCTCTCAGCTTTGGGAAAAAAAAAACAAAAAGCTAGGATTTCAGGAGGGGATCAGCCCTCTCTTGGGCTGACACAAAGCCTTCTGAAATGCGATCCCTGCCTCAAGAGGCACAGCAGCTAAAGTCGGAATTACATCATCCTTCCCACCAACTGCATCGCAGGGCTGGGTCCTCTCCATCGGTGGCACCAGCAGCCTGCGTCTTCGACAGACAACGATCGCCCTGGCGAAGGCCATATGCAAAGCTCCCTTTATTTTTATTCTATTTTCAGGAAAGGAGAAAATTAAGACTTGCAAAGACATGGGGCGTTTCTGTTTGAAGAAGCCTCCAGATCACCTTGAATGGTATCTTAAAAACAAACTAACAAACAAACAAACAAGCAAACAAAACCTAGGCAAGGTTTGGCCGAAGGATTTGGGAGGGGACACCACCAGGAGATCTCAAGACTGGTTGACTAGCCTGGCCGGTTGAAAAACGTTTGCAGAAGACAAGGAGGGAGGGAGATGGGAGGCTGAAATATCAAGAATAAAGAGAGAGGGGGGATAGATGATGAATAGAAAGATAGAGAAAGAGAGATGATAAAGAGGAAGAGGTATCAATATAGATAGATAGATAGATAGATAGATAGATAGATAGATAGATAGATAGATAGATAGATAGATAGATAGATAGATAGATAGATAGATAATCAGTCCTTTGGGTGACCCCAACAAAATAGATTGAAATATTAATCAGGATACCAGCTTAGTTCCAGAGAATATTTGCATTTAAACTCCTTGGTTAAAATCTAAGCACTTCTGAGTAGATCTTTGTAAGGTTTCATCAGGGACCAGTTCAATAAACAGGATCCAGCATTAAAGAAATGTGAACATTTCATGTTTCTTTGTACTGGGGGTGGGGGTGGGGAGACAGAGGAATCTAAGGAGATCCCTAAAGATCTTCTTTGTGCTTTGGCAAAATGTGGTTTCAATGCTACTAAAGATCAAGGGCAGAATTAAGGTGACTGGAATGGAACTGGATTACATTATTACAATTGGTCGGACCTGGAAAAAAAAAGAAAAAAGAAAACCCCTCATTACTAGAATTCTCTGGTTCTACCGAATCCCTAGGTATCCAGAGTTATTTGCAGGAGAGGGAAAATTGAGGATTGAAATTGTGACTGGCTGTCTTTAAAAACAAATATACAAGGCTAGCAAAGTTCCTTAACAGAAATCCCTTTTTGGAGAAAAGAAGAACCAAACAAAGAAAAAGAAAACAACAATTAAATTCTACAATGGCATTAATTGCAGAGCTCAGGGAGGCCTCCCCAGGGGTTCCTGCTTTGATATGCTGATGCAAGAAGACAAACTGTGTATTTAAAAAAAAAAAAAACCTCACAATTCAAAGTTCAGAATAGCTACCTCTTAGCTCCAGAGCAAAATAATTTTTTTAAAAAATATGCAGGTTTTAGGTGGAAAATAAATGCTACCATCAAATCAAAGCTTTATCACAGTCAAAGACCAGCAGAGATCAATGGCATTATGTACACACTGAGCCAAGGTCAAAAAAAAATCAGCAATAATGATTTTTTTGACTAAGTTGTGTAATAATCACCGGGGCACAAAGGAGAATTTTATTAACTCACATGCTTTGACTCAATTTTAAGACCTTTCTGTTAAAAAGAAGGAAACTCCACCAGGATAGGGTTTTCTTTTTTTTCCATGAGGTACATTACTGTTTCCTAATATAAGATTAGCTAAGGCTGCAAGATATAAAAGGCAATTAAGACGTTATACAAATATCCCTTTCAATTATCTTTTATCATTCATAAAGCAAACATTAACCTAGCTTGCTTTGTAAAAAAAATTAAGGTAAAGATTCAAAAGCAACAAATACTGCACTGAGATTTAGAGAAGGGCTGCTTTTCATGCAGCATATTTAATTTTTCTTTTTTTACAAAGTAAAAAGAATATTCGTTTTGTCTTTGAACACAATCCTTCAATCCCAATGGCAAACCCTCCAATTTGTCCTGCTTTCTCCTTTCTGTTACATCACATTCCATCACAATTAAGGGCTTTTGCAAACAAAAAACAAAAAAACAACATCACCGTCTATATATATATATATATATATATTCCAAAATCATTCATGTAATCCCCAAATGGAGGAGGAGAAGTGGTAAATAACGGAGGAGGAAAAAATAAAGAAAACTCGATTGGTTAAATTCATGAATGAATTGGAAAAGCACAAAGGTTACTCAAAAGCCTTTGGAATTTTTTCTTCCTGCTAGCCCAAATTTCCACCTTTTATTTTTCTCTTTAAACATTTCCTTTTTCTCTCATTCTCTCTCTCTTTCTCCCTCTCCCTCTCTGTCAGTTGACTTTTCCTCCAGAAATGCAAGCCTTAACCACCTGTTCCCACACATAATTCTCTTGTTTTTCTCCCCAGAGCAAAGCTCTCCTTCTCGGCTGCCCCATCTTTGAACCAGCTGGGACACTCCACTGCATGTGGACTGCAAGACCCATAGAGCTGGACAAGTCCCTTTCCCCAGAAGTCTGGGGGTTATTTTTTTCTACCTGCCTGCCCTGAGAGGTGGTCTTCAGGAGGAAAGGAAGAAAGGGCGTTTTAAGAGAGGGCGAAGAAGAAGAAGAAGAAGAAGAAGAAGAAGAAGAAGAAGAAGAAGAAGAAGAAGAAGAAGAAGAAGAAGAAGAAGAAGAAGAAGAAGAAGAAGAAGAAGAAGAAGAAGAAGAAGAAGAAGGGAGAAACTGGAAGTGACCCACTCACCTTGCACACCTCAACTGTGGCACTGAGAAGGAGGCTGGCCCAACCTTGCTGGCTTCTGTGCCCTGAAGCTAATCCAGCAGCCGAGAGCTTTTCCCTTCCCGCAAAGATCCCCACCCAGCTGGGCTCCACCCTCCCAATCAATCACCCCCAGGAAAAAAGACGCCACTGCGGTAAGGAGTAGCTAGTTCTCTGCAGTCTCTTTGCAAAGCCATCTTCCAAAGTCAGGAAGGGAGGCCCCTCCTTTCTCCCCCCTCCCACCTCTTCCCATTTCCTGCAGCAGCAGCAGCAGGAGGAGGAGGAGAAAAGAGGAGAAGGAGAAAGAGGAGGTGAGAGGAGAAGGAGAGAGAGGGAGAAGAAGAGGAGGAGGAGGAGGAGAAAATGAAGAGGAGGAAGAGAAGGAAAAGGAGAAAGAGGAAGAAGAAGAAGAAGAGGAAAGAGAAAGAGGAGGAGGAAAAAGAGGGTGATGAGAAGGAGGAGGAAGAGGAAGGAGGAGAAGGAGGAGGAGAGAGGAAGAGGAAGGAAGAAGAGGACACTCAACCAGAGTCTCAACAGTTGGAGGAGGGGGAGGGAGAGAAGGAGGAAATGAAAAGGAGAAGGAGGAGAGAAAGAAAAGGAGGAAGGTTGGAAGAAGAATACACTCAACCAGAGTCCTAAAATATCTACAGAGATTCTCAGTCCTCTGGGACTTAGTTGTCCCAAGAAGCCAAACATCTTCAAACAAAAAACAAAAAAACAGAAAGTCCATTTGCCTCTTGAAAAAAAAAAAAAAGCATTTTTGGGACATAGTCCCAAGTTTTAAGGCGGTGGAGGAGGAGGAGGAGGAGAATCTGACAGCAACATCTGCCTAGCTCACATCCATGGGAAAGATAAAACTTCCCAGTCTTGTGTGAACATCTGGCTGATTTTAAGAGCAACCAGAAGTCGAGAGGAGAAGAGAAAGAAGTGGAGAGAGAAAGAAGAAAGAAGGGCAAAGAGAAGGAGGAAGACTGAGAAAAGAATGCAAAAATAGCACTCAAGAGCCTTGGATGCAATCACAGAACCCCTGCAAGACAATACTTGAACCCCAACAGCATTGACAAAATCATCAGTCAATTGCAAAAGGCAGCTTGACTTGGAACTGCTTACATCCTGCAATGAGACTAATAACATCAAACATTCCACATCTGCCTATCCCAGGCCCTTGGGAAGGACTTGACAAGTGGACAAAAAATGCCAAATCCAGCCTGAACATCTGGCTGACATGCGATGTACAGTAATTTTATTTTTTGAACACCATTGGCATTGGCGAAATCCCCATCGGTCAATTGCAGAAGGCAGCTAGTCTCGGAAGAGCTTCCATCCTGCAACAATACCTCTTAACCCCATCCAACATCCACATCTGCCGAGCTCAAGTCTTTGGAAAGGACTCAGTAGATGGACAGGAATGCCAAATCCACCTGTCCAACTGTGTAACCAACCCTAACAATAATATCGGCATTGACAAAATCCCCCGTAGTCAATTGCAGAAGGCAGCTTGGCTTGGAGAGCTTCCATCCTGCAGCAAAACCTTTAACCCCAATCAAGCAACATCTGTCTATCTCAGGTCCATTGAGAAGGACTCAGTAGGTAGACAAAATGCCAAATCCCATCTGAACATCTGGCTGAATGTGTAACGCACCACACTAACAACCGCAATATCAGGGACATAGTTTTTTTTTTTCCCCAGTCTTTCAACTTTCTGGATTTCTACTAATCACCAGCCCAAGTTAATTTCAATAGAATAGAATTGCTGGTCAATTTCACCATGATGGAGAAGATCCTGGTTAGTTTCCATCCTTACAAACTGCCATTGGTCCAATTTCCTGCAAGATGAAACCCTAAAACCAGTTTGGTTGCAAAGGGAAGGATGATGCAACGCAGCTATTCACATCTGCTTGGAAAACCTTCCTAGATGGAACTCCACTTTGCCCATGCTCAGAGGCCCCCTCCATTATTACTGGGGCCTTTCATTTTTATTTTCTTGTTCTTCAGCCTTCTCAAAGTCCCTAAGCTCCAAATAATTATGCTAATGATTTAGAACAGGGATATTTGAGGTCACCAATTAACTGAGTGCCCCAGAATTTTGCAAGCCTGTTTTGGAAAGCTGCCAAGGGATTTTTGGGGGGGGAGGGGGCACAGGGAAGGAGAGGGGGGGAGAGGAGGAGACAGAAGGAAAATGTGGGCTTATGAACTAGCAGGTTGGATGACAGAAGGGAAGGGAGGCAGTGAAGACTGTGGTTTCAACCCCTCCCACATACACACACTGAATGAGGAAGGAAGGAAGGAAGGAAGCAGATCTGAATGAGAAGGGAGGGAGGGAGGGAGGAAATGGGAATGAGAGGAAGGAAGGAAAGCAGGCAGGAATAGAAAAGAGGGGGAGGGAGATGGGAAGGAAGGAAGGATTAAATGTGCTTTAAGCCTCCCCCCCCCCTTATTCCCAGGCAGGAGCGCTTGCACCTGGTTTGCTCAAAGCCCACAGAGCAACACCAGAAGGGAGGGAGGGGGCCGAGGGTCCCCTTCCCCTGCAGTCTAGGGAAGCTCCCCCACCACCACCCCGGAATCTCCCTCCCTCCCCCCTTCCTCTTTCCCATCTCCTGCCTTCAGTCCTTCTTTCCCTCCTTCCTCTCATTCCCATTTCTCTCCTTCCTCCTTCCTTTCATTCCTTCCTTCCTCTCATTCCATCTTTCCTTCCTTCTTCTCCTTTTTCCTCTCTTTCCTCCCTCCCTCCCTTCCTGCTCAGCACGCGTGGGGGCCTCCGAGGTGGCCGAGGAGAGCGGGGAGATTCAAGGCGACCGCGTAGCCCAAAAAAACCTCCGCCCAAGGCTGGGGAGATCAAACTGGGTGGACGTGGGATCACGAACGCGGGTGGAAGTGGGGCTGGGTTCAAAAACACAAGCCAGCCCACCGCAGAAACAAGCAAGCGAGCCAGCCACGCCTCCTCGACACGGCACTCGTGAACTTTCCACGCACCCACCCAGCCAGCCAGCGCGATTTCCCCGCTGGAGGCTTCCCCGAGACCCGCTCCTCCTAAACCTGCCTCCAAACCTCGTCTGAAGGTGAAACGACGCCCCCTTCCCCTCCAGTCTCGTCTCCCGCTTCCAAAACAACGCTTTTCGCCAAGCAATCTCGGGTTTGTTTCTCCAGAGACAGACGGGTGGGGAGGGGGGGAGGGGTCCCTCCTCTTCCTCCCCCCTCCCCAGCCCAGCCCCCCTCGAAAAACCCGAGAGACCCCCCCCCGCCCCGAGGCGTCGAGGAGACAAAAGATTTCTCCCCCCCCCCCGCGCAGCACGTCTGGAAGCGTCGGACACGCGTGGCGAAGCCCTTTTGCTTCGCGAGTCGAGACCTTGAGGAACGGAAGGTTCTGCGGACCCAGGTATGCATCCCTCCCGTTGGGTCCGGGCCTTGAAACCCGCCTCTCCCGAGTCAGCCACGGGTGTCGAGCCGGGTTTTCTCGCTTTCCACGCAAACCCCGAGACCCCCGGCCCAATTGCCGGGCTCCCACCCCGGCCGGGACTTACCCAGGGCGTCCTCCCTCTCTCCCCCCCCCACCCCCGACGCAAAGTTTTGCTGAACGTCCTTCCATTTCACCCTCCGTGTCCAGCTCACGTCGGAAAGCGGCCACGGAGCCAGGAAAGAAGCGTGGAAGGGCTGCGGAGACACACCCCACCCCACCCTCCCGGGCTTCAGCCGCGAAATCGCCCGGAGGGGCAAAGCGAGGTGCTCCAAACGGGCTGGGCTCCACCCCCACGCCCTTCGTCCAGCCGGGAGAGGGCGCGGGGGGCGGGAAGGCCCGGGAAGGAAGCGAGTCCCGAAGCCTTTTCCGTGGCTCAGGTGTGGCGGGAGGCGCGGAAAGAGCCAGGTAAGGCGGAGGGGAGGGGAGGGGGAGGGGGACCGGGCTACCTGCTCCTCCTTCTCCCCGCCCGCACGAGCAAACCCCCCTCTTCTTCCAGGTCGTGGGAAGGGGGGGAGGACAAGGCCTGGGGGTCCCCCATTTTCCCCCCTCAAACCTTTGAAGAGCTGCTGCCAGGAGGGGCGAAGCCCTAGTTGGATCCCCCTCCCCACGGATATTTTGCCCTTGGTCTGGGGTGGGTCGGCCTCCCCCACCCCCTTTCCTCCCCTCCCCACCATGCTCGAGCCCAGTTTGCCTTCTCCGCCTCGGCTGGGCCCCCAATAATACCCTCCCACCCGGAACCCAAGTTTCGCAGCAAGCGGGACTGACGCTCCCGCCCCACCGCGTTGCGGAATGTTTTTTTTGGGGGGGGGGGGCGGGAGCGAAGGCCTGGCTTTCTCGACGGATTTCGGGAAAGGGGAGGGGGGTTTCCTCCGGTGAGCCCCCTGAATCTGGTGATTGAGGGGGCGGGGGGGCGGTGCAGACAGGCTTGGGAAGGCGCGCTGCCGTGGAAAGGCGCGATCCCGAGGCTGAAAGCTGGGGGAAATGAGGACGGGGGGAGGGGGGGTCCAGAAAAGCCCCCCAACACACACACACCCTCCACTCAAGAAAGGCGATGCAGGGCAGAGGGGCTTTTGGGGGTCTGTCTGATGAATTAAAGGGGGGGGAATTAATTCTATTAATCGCTACGAAAGGGAGGCTTTGTCCGCGTCCCGCGTGGCTTATCCGGAGCCCACCATCAACGGGCCCACCCCCCAAAATAAACGAAGTTAAATTAAGTTCGGTCGATATTCGCTCGGAAATTGTGTCCCGTTGTGTCAATGCATATTCGCAAATAAATTTGATTTGACGGTATGTGGAGAGATGATGGATGGATAATAGATATTAGATAGATATGGATAGAGATATAAAGATAGAATAAATAGAATATATAAAATGGATGGATAATAGATAATAGATATTAGATATAGATAAAATAGAATAGATGGATAATAGATATTAGAGATAGATATAGATACAGATAGATATGGATAGATATAAAGAGAGAAGAGAAGAGATGGAGAATTGATAAGAGATATTAGATAGGATAGAGAGATGGATAATAGATATTAGAGATAGAAATAGATCGATACTGATAGATATGGATAGACATAGAAATATAGATAGAATAGATGGATAATAGATATTAGATATATATGGATACAGATATGGATATAGAACAGAATAAATAGAATAGGTAGATGATATATAGATCGATATAGAGACATAGATGTGTGTGTGCGTGTATATATATATGTGTGTGTGTGTGTGTGTATGTGTATACACAAATGCACACATATACATACACACACACGATCAAGTTTATTTGCGAATACACGTTGCGAACTTTTGCCAATATGCAAAGAAAAAACCGAGACCCCATTTTCGCCGATCGAACCCAATTTTAAAACCGACTTTTGCGTTCCTCGAAACCGAACCGGCGAGAGCGAAGGAAGCCCCGCTCGGCGAAATTTCAACTCCCGGCTTCATACGGGGTGGGGTCGGTGGGGGGAGGGGGAAGGGAATTGGGGAGAGGGTTCGCCGGTCCGACCGAAGAGACTTGCGGGACCCCGAAAGTCTGCACCGTTTGGGAGCCTGGCCGAAGGAGAATGGCCAGCAATGAAGGTAGGATTTCTCTCTCTCTCTCTCTCTCTCTCTCTCTCTCTCTCTCTCTCTCTCTCTCTCCCCTCCCCAATTCCTTCCCCTCCCCTCTGCTCCTCCCACCCACCGCACCCCCTACAGTAAAGTCGCGTTTTTTTCCTTCCAATTACCTTTCTTTCTTTCTTTCTTTCTTTCTTTCTTTCTTTCTTTCTTTCTTTCTTTCTTTCTTTCTCTATTCTTCCTCCCGGAGCTGATGACGCTGACGGGGGCCTCTTGACAATGCCGGGATGCTGCCCATAAGGGGGGAGGACTGGACCCCTCCCTGAAGAAGAGGCCTGCGAACCAAGCACAGAAAGAGACTCTTAAGCGGCTTCGTCTGCAAGGCGCCCACACCCTTCTTTTGCACGCGTTTGTCAGTTGCATTCCGACGACCCACTAAACTGGCGTGAACAGAGCCCGGGATTCCTATGGAATAGGGTGGCTTGGCTTCGCGATTGAGGAGGGGGGCGTTCTTGCCACCTACCCCCGTCACCCCACAACGAGCCCGGCCTTTTCTTTTGGCTCAGAATTCTGAATTTATTCGTTGTGGGTTTTTTTCCCTTCTCTTTGTCAACCAAGAAAAACAAACAAACGACAGCTAAAAACTGCGATGGAAATTAAAACGACCCATCTTAGGTGCCGTTAAGAGACTGGCCCCGATCGAACCCATGAGAGTCTCGGTGGGTCCATTCACACGACCCTCAAGCGGAGCCTTGCGTGAACACCTTCTCTGGGTCGGCGGCATCGGGCGTGCCATAAACTAACCAGAGGTTTGCACAAACCATTAAAAAAAAGGGGATAACTAAGCAAGGTCAACATTAGTCAAGCTTTGGGAGTGAATTGGCTAAAAAGAGGTCGTGTGAAT
Organism: Laticauda laticaudata; assembly: GCA_004320025.1. Taxonomy (NCBI): domain Eukaryota; kingdom Metazoa; phylum Chordata; class Lepidosauria; order Squamata; family Elapidae; genus Laticauda; species Laticauda laticaudata. The sequence goes on from BHFT01018447.1 coordinate 15,161, forward strand.
GAGGCCGTCAGGGCTTCCAGATCGGGCGGGTCTGGAATTATAAACCCTTCGGAACCGTCCCTGGGCGGGGGTGCGGGGTTCGTATAAAGCGACTGGGTCAATTTCTGTCTCGTTGAAATCCATGGGTCCCTGACGGTCTGCTCCAAATCTGCAACCGAGTCACTACTGCGTTCCCACGACCAGAGCCTCCAACCATGGTTTATCGGAGGAACTCTGCGAGTCGGGAGGTGCATAAACCCACCCGTGTTTCTGACCCGAATTTGGCACCAAGGGAAGGTAGGGCTGAGCCTGGAAACTTTGAAGGTAAACAGGGGTTTGGTCTAATCTAAGGGTTCAGAGAGTCGTGGGAACGCCATTCTTGCAGCGTTTCCCACCCCGCTTTCCCCAGGATTAGGTCCCACGCGGTTTCTAATCCGGGCAATCCCGACCCAATCCCACACAGCCCAAACCCGAATCACGGAGAGCGCCCACGGACGTCGTTCCCACGACCCGAGGGCCGAAAAATCCCGCGAGGAGGGTTTTTGTTTTTGTTTTTGAAAAATCCTAACTCGTAATGCGAGAAGGATTTAAACCCGAGCGCTGGAATCCCGGAGGGGGTTGGAGGTGATCGCGGGGAAGAAGACAAGAGCCGGGCCGGAATTGAGGGGAGGGGTCTCGCATCTCTCCTGCCCGCGGGGAAGGGGCAAGCCCCCCCCCACTCATCCCGAGCTTGCTCCCTCCCGCCCCCCGCACGGAATACCTGGAAGGGAGGGAGACCCTGCGCACCTGCCTCGGCCGGAAAAGACCCGGCCCGGAATTGAGGGGAGGGGTCTTCATCTTCATTGCCCGCGGGGAAGGGCCAAGGGCCCCCCCCACTCATCCCGGGCTTGCTCCCTCCCGCCCCCCCGCACGGAATACCTGGAAGGGAGGGAGACCCTGCGCACCTGCGCGGAGGCGGAGCCAGGCGCCAGGTGGGAAGGGAAGGGAAGGGAAAGGAAGGGAGGAGTCGGGCAGGAAGGCCGGCGGGATTCCTGCTTCAGCCCCGGCCCGCCTTACCTGGGCCCGGTGCGCTCCGTCGGGCTGGCTCCCATCCGGGCCCGGCCGCCCTTTATACAGCCTCGACTGGGCTGGCACCTCCCTCCGCGCCCCTCCGGGTACCCACTTACCTGCTGGCGTGGTCGGCCCCGCGCCAGGTAAGGCGATCCGGCGATACCTGAGCCAGGCAGGTATCCGGTATCCTGGCCGGCCCGAGGCCGGAACGAAAGGGAAGGGGGGGCTCTAAAGGCGGGCGGGGCCCTTGTTAAAAATTTAGGCGCTCCCCCCGCGGCACATTTTTTTTTCCAAGGGGCTCCGCCGCCGCCCCTCCCCTCCGTCGGCCTTCCTTTGTCCAGCCCTGAGTAGCATCAACGAGGAGGAGGAGGAGGAGGAGGAAGGCCAGCCAACCAGCGGTGAGGGGGGGGGCGAAAATGGCGGGCGCCATCTGCAAACCGACCGCCCCCCTTTTAAGGAAGGTTTCCCTGCGCCCATGACTCCAACCTGGCGCCCTCCGGCTGTGGATAGAGGGCAGCCAAACTGACCCCTCGCCCCCAGCCCAGCCGGAAGGGGGGGAGTCTAGTCTGTGCATTGGGGCCCGTTCCGTCAAAAAAAAAAACCCGCCCCAAAATCCCTTGGTTTGCGCCCCCCCCCCAGACGCCCCGGCTCTCGTCCTCCTATACACCTGGAGGGCGCCGGCTTGGGGAATGCCAAGGGCAGATCATTATTTGGGGGAGATTTTTTAGGGGGGGCGTAATTGTGGCTTTCCCTGCAGCGAATGTTTCACGATCCCTCCCTTGAGCGAATGAAGAATCGCTTTCTATTCGAATGTTCTAATTTGCGCGACGTCTTCAATCAGAATAGAGCCGGAAGGGCCCTTTCAAAGGTCATTTAGTCCAACCCTCTGCTCAAGCAGGGGATCCTATACTATTCCAGACAGGAGGCTGTCCAGTCTCTCTTTCAGGATCCGGCCTTCTCTCGTCTTTCAGGATTGTTACATTTTATTTATGCACAACCTACGCCTCTCACAGATTAATAACCAGGAATGATGGTCTGTTCTTTATGATGGATGGTCGCCCAGTCAGACAGATGTTTAGACCTGATTTAGCCTTTCTGAGTATTTTAGGATTATTTCTATTCGAAACCGGAGTGAAATCACAGCTGCTGCCAGTTCTTTGGCCTTCAACATAGACTTATTCCCAAGAATTTAGATGTCCTAATAAATCCGCGCAAGGATCCAAGCAATTTTACAATTGACAGATTGAAATGTTGTCAATGCCCAGATTTTTTCTAAGGGCCATTCAAGGAAAAAAAAAATGGGGTGGCACCAGGAAACCCATAAGCCCCAGCCGGTTTTAGACCACAGTCTTTCAACTTCCATTTTCTGATCCTCTCCGATACTATCTTTTGATCGTCATAAAATATTGATGCATTAAAAAAACTAATAAATAAAACACGTCAATTACGTCCATTGGAGGGAGAGAGGGGTTTCCAGCTGTTTCTCCACCAGTGACAACCCGCAGCTATTTGTGTTTCTAACCCCCCCCCTCAAAAGAAGGGAATCCCAAAACTAGCTTCCTGTTCCTCTGGCTTGGTGTACACGTGTTCTGGATGAGGGGCGGTTTCCCCGTATCCGTGTCAGCCTTCGGAACCAGTTTCCTCACCCTGGAAAAATGGGGTGGATTATGGCAATCCCCCTCCCCTCTCGATTTTGCTTTCCTGAGAAGGAAGCTTAGTCAGTGTGCTCCATAGGGAAAGACGTGCGTGTTTTCACACGTGCTGGGAAGGGGAGTTTTCTTAAACCAGTCTCTGCAAGCGGGGAGGGGGGGACGACAAATAGTTGTTTGGAAAGAAAGGCGAACGGGGGTCCCCCTCCTTCTCCAGACACGTGTCCACAAATGTATTACCTTTTGTACATCCTTTTGTACCTCCAGTACAAGCCAGGACAATTAACCAGTGGAACTCCTTGCCACCAGCAATTGTGAATTTGCTCAACACTGGAAGTTTGTAAAGAAAAGATTGGGCAATGGGGTATATAATATATATGTATATGTGTTTATGTATATGTACGTATGTGTGCATATCTATATGTATGTGTATAATATATAATATAATTGGGCGTGCATAAGCGCACCAACGTGCCTACCGTCCCTGTCCTATTGTTTTTTTATTTTATTCATATGTTCATAACTATGTTTATACTTATACCTGTTATCTTGTAAGCGATTGACAAAATAAATAAACCATTTGTCTGAAACGGTGGAAGGTTTTTGAAGCAGTAAGACAGCAGGTTTCCTCAGCAGGCGATATCCTGAGCGGGGGGGGGAGGGGGAGGGCGGGGCTGGACTAGAAGACCTCCAAGGTCCTTTTCCGACTCTCCTTTTGTGAATTCTGAGACGGCAAAGGGGTCGCAGTTGCCCCATTCCTGGTGTGTAACAATAAACCGCGATTTCATGAACTGACCTCTGGGACGGGGGGAACTCCTCCCCAACCCCTCTATGACCCCGATTTAGAGCCGACCCCCGTCGGCCTCAATGGGACTTGAGGCACACACACATACACCCCCCCTCTTAAATTTCCATCTCTCGATTGGTCACGTTTCTCGCCTCTAAAGTTGGCTGGTTTCCGTTCACACGTGTTTGGAGGGTTTTCTTAAAAACTAGGATCTGCAAGGAGCGGGGCGGGGGGAGAGTCAGTGGTTTAGAAAAAAGGGGCGTGGGGGGTAACATCTCCCCCAACCCACCACACAACCCACCACACACACACACACACACTTCTATAGAAAGGCGTCCAGGAGGCGAATCCGAATGAAAGACAACCAAACCAGTTGGATCACTTGGTGGGGAAAGACGCCCCCTCTTCCTTCCCCCAGGCGGGGGGGATCGGATTGCTAACAGCCTAGCCTGGCGGGGAGGATTAAAGCGGAAAAGCCCCAGACCTGGGGAGGGGGCGGCGGGCGAGGGAGGGAGGGAGGGAGGGGGCCCTGCTAGAGACTGAGCAGGCTGCGGGAGGGAAAGAGGGCGAGTGGGATTCCCAATCCGCCTCCCCGCCCCCAGACCCTTTTTCGATCTGGGTCCCTGGCTGTTGAGGGGTCTGGGGGGGGGTTTCTCCTCCTTTTCCTGCAGCCCCCCCTCCACCGTCCATAAATCATCTTCTCATCTTTTTTTTTTTTTTACAAATTTAGCAAAGAATGGGATCTTTCCTCTCTCTCTCTTTGAAAAATCAAAATTAATTTTTGCGGTGGCTTTTAACCTCTAACGTTTAACCACGATATAAATCGAAGGTCGTTGGATGCGATGGTGGTTTGTTGGGCCAGAGGTGGAGACCTGGATCGGAGCTTCGCATCCAACCGCTGGATCCGGGAGAGGATCCGAGGATGGTCGCGACGGACAAGGCATGTTAGGATCGCTTGACGTTCGTTCCGTTTCATGTTCGTGAGTTCGTTTTCCCAAATAATAAATATTATTTTACCCGGTGGATGGGTTTTCTTATTTTTATTTTTGTAACTGTTTTCGTGTGTGTGTTTTTAAATTCCTTTTTTTAAAAATAAAAAATTTAGAGTGATTTGCCCGCCTGGAATCCCTCGGTAGAATTGGGCGGCTCTCGAAATAAAATCAAACAAAACAAAATAAAAGGGAGAATTCCATAAAATAGAGAATACAATAAAGAAAGAAAAAGGAAACAAAATAGAGAATAAAATCAAATAGAGAATGCAATAAAATTGAGAATACAATGAAATACAGAATAAAACAAAACAAAAGAGAATGAAATAAAGTAGAGAATACGATAAATAAAAAATATAAAATGAAATACAATAATGAAATGAAATAAAAGAAATAAATATAAAATAAATGAAATAAAAATTCAATAAATTCTCTCTCTCTCTCTTTCTTCTACCCCCTTTAAAAAAATAAGGTTGTTTTTTTTTGTTTATCTCATTGGTAGGAAACCCGGCAAGAAAAGAGAAGGGAGGAAAGTCCGGATGGCATCCGAGGTTTTGGAAGGGGAAAAATTAAAAGCAGCTCCTGTTATGCAAAGAGAAAAGAAGGCGTCGCGGGTCGGGGCGGAAAGAGCATTTCTTTTAGGGGGCAGGGTCGCCCCCTTGAAAGAAACACCATCGCTTCCCGGACGGTGGGCTTGCAAACAAACAAACAAACAAACAAACAAACAAACCCTCCCCCAGCCAACCTCCTGCGCTCCTCTTAAGGCCGGGCTATGACGGGGTCTTTACTCGCGAGGAAATCGCCAGCTTGGTAGCCCCCCCTCCTCTTCCCCCCTCCTTGGGGGTCTCTGCTGCCTCCCAAAGCCCCGATTAGGGGGGTCCCAGAGCTGAAATGCAAACACCCCCACTCCTCCCCTTTGCAGGCTCCATTTGCAACGGGAGGAAAATGCACCGAAAAGCAATTTGCAAAAGGGGGGGGGGGTGTCGATGGGCAGAAACTCAGGCCGAAACTTCCAGGTAAAAAAAGGTGTGTGTTTTTCCCTCCTTCGATCCGTTNGCCGGCTGAGGTTTTGCTTCCCGCCTCTAATAATCGCTAAATTTCAGAACTACATTTTTAGAAATAACTACATTTCCGAAAGAGAAACAAAACGGAATCCTGCAATGGGTAGATATCGGATTTTTTTAATTAAAAAAAAAAAACCCTGCAAAATTCGACGCGTTTTCAACAGGCAAAGAATTTCTGTAATCAAAACATATTCAATTATATTTTTATATTATGTATTTATTATTTGTTTATTAATAAATTTATCTGCTGCCCATCTCGTACCCAAACGACTCTGGATGCCTCACAGCATTAAATCTGAAATCATCAGATATAATACAACAAAATATTTTATCTACATACCAAGAATGTTGCCTTCTGTGATTTCTTATTGATTTCATCGGAGACAAGAAATCACTCTGATCGGTTGTAGCCTAAGGATCAATTTCTCCTTCAAAAATTATCCTTCAAATTATTGCTTATCCTTTGAATTATTAAAGGATAAATTATCTTTTATTCTGCAGAATAATCACAAATATGTATTTCAAAATTTGAAATGTAAATACTTGCAATTGCAACTGAAATGGGATCAAAGATGTTCAGCGGAAAAAAATGTAGTGACTTACACACACACACACACACACACACACACACATACACACACCAGGATTAGGATACCAATCTGGATCTTGTGATGCTACCATGACCAAAGTACCCCTGAGCATGTACAAAATGCTTTTAGATTCCCACTTTTAGCTTAAATTATTTTCCCATGAACAGTTTCCACAACCATTCAGAGCAGTTGCTTTTGGCTGAAAAAAAAAACACCACACAAATGAGGTTAAGGTTAAATGAAGGTTAAAACAATTTGGGCTATTCAGACAAGGTTAAACTCAGGTTTGTTCAGCAAGGTCTGATTCACACAACACGTTATGACGATGATGGGTTGTTTTTTTCCACGTCACTGTAAATCTCTCTAGCCTTCTGTGGGCTCTATTCTCTTGGCATGACACCTTTGCCACTGTTTTCTGAATTATTATTATGAAAGTGAGTCAAATAGCCAGATGTTCACACTGGATTTGGAATTTTTGGTCCCCCAACCTAGTCCTTCCCAAGGACCTGGGATAGCCAGATGTGCATGTTTGATGGGGTTAAAGGTATCATTGCAGGATGTCAGCCACTCCAAGCTGCCTTCTGCAATTAACTGATGGGAATATCTTGTCAATACTGATATTATGGTTGGTAGCACAGACAGCCAGATGTTTGGACTGGATCCGGCATTTTTGTCCACCACTTGAGTCTTTCCAGACATTCCTGTTTAATAATATGAAAGGTATGCAGGATGTCAGCTGCTCCAAGCTGCCTTCTGAAATTGACTGGTGGGGATATATTGTCAATGTTGATATTATTATTATGGTTGGTGGCACAGTCAGGCAGATGTTTGGACCGGAGCTGCCATTTTTGTCCATCACTTGAGGCCTTTCCTTTTAATAATATGAAAGAAAGATATGCAGGATGTCAGCTGTTCCAAGTCAAGCTACCTTCTGCAATTGACTGATGTGGATTTTGTCCACGCCAATTGGGATTCCAAGTGGGGCTCCAGATATTTTGGGGGTTGCACCCCAAGGCACCTATGGTTCTTGGGACTATCTTTGCTTTCTTCTGCCACAGTCGTTCTCTTTCTATTCGCAGGTCTTTCTAATTTATTTGGTGATCTTCTCCGGTTCTTTCTCTCCTCTTCTGCTGTCTCCATACTGCCATGTCCCCTATCCACATTTTTATTATGATTATGATTAGCTTCATTTATACCCCTAAATTTCTTCTTTTTCTGCTTCTGAAAAGCAAACCGAGAAGGACTGAAATGTTCAGATGTTCAATTTTGTCAGCCTTTGGCTGCCATCTGTCCGTTTGCTCCAATTTTAAAACTCTAGCCTTCAAATGGAACGGAACGGAACAGAAAGAACAGAATAGAATACAATAGAATAGAAAAGAAAATAGGAATTGAACTGAATTGAAATGAAATTAGGAATTGAAATGAATTGAAATGAAAATAGGAATAGAATTGAAAATAGGAATAGAATTGAATCTAATTGAAAATAGAAATAGAGTAGAATATAATTGAAAATAGGAATGGAACTGAGTAGAATTGAAAATTGGAATATAATATAATAGAAAATAGGAATAGAATATAATACAATTTAAAATAGGAATAGAATTTAAAATAGGAATAGAATAGAAAATAAGAATAGAATAGAAAATAGGATTAGAATAGAGTAGCAGAGTTGGAAGGGACTTTGTAGGTCATCTAGTCCAACCTCCGCCCAAGCAGGAGACCCTACCCCATTTCTGACAAATGGTAGCCCAATCTTTTCTTGAAAGCTTCCAGGGATGAAGCTCCCACAACTTCTGAAGGCAACTTGGTTGATTGTTCTCACTGTCAGAAAACTTCTCCTTATTTCCAGGTTGAATCTCTCCTTGTTCACTTTCCATCCATTATTCCCGGTCTGCCTTCAAGGATTTGAATAAATGTATTTTTAAACTCATTCCTCTTCTCTTTGTTCTTCCTCTCCAAATTATATCAGTCTCAAGTTCTGAATCAGTTCTATGGATGCCTGCACAGGGCAGTGTGTGCTCCCTTATTGAATTAATCCTATTTAATTCCTTATATTTTCCAAAGGAGCCGGCCTGAAAAGAAACATAATTATATTACATAGCAATGAACTTACATCAAATAAAGCCTGAGAATCTTGCAGGTGGATTGCACAGGCAATCCTCAACGTACGGCCACAATGGAGCCCCAAAATATCTGTTGCTTAGCAAGACAGCTGTTCAGTGAGTTTTGCCCCACTTTACGACATTTTTTGCCACTGTCTTTAAGTGAATCCCTGTGGTTGTTCAGTCAGTCACACAGTCAAGTGAATCTGGCTCCCCCCTTGACTTTGCTTGCCAGACGGTCGCAAAAAGGGGAATCACATGACCCCCGCGACTGTCATACAAACATCTGGATTTTAATCCCAGGGATGCTGCAACGGTCGTAAGTGTGAAAAATGGCTTTTTCCCCCCAGTATCATTGTAATATTAGTCACTAAACAAATGGTTGTTAAGTCAAGTGTCAGGATTCCAGCAATCGTCCTAATTAAATAATGATTCTTGAGCCAAACTCCAACCAACTTCAAAGGTTTTATTAGGAGCAGCATTAACCTAAAATGAAGCCACCTCTGTCCTATGTCATTTACAGTCCTCTGTGACCCTGTTTCCCCCCCTCCTGCCTGGGTGTGTCATAAATCAGATTCTCCAATTGAGCACCTTCATGGGCTGGGTGTCATCAATCACATTCTCCAATTAAATATATTCTGGTAATTTAGTTACAATCTTTTAAAGATAAGAATTGGTGTGATGACCTGGGGCATGACACAAAAATAACAAAATTACCAAAGTAGAATAAATTCCCTTTATTGCCTCCAACTTGAGCCGCAATGTCCAATTATCGTTGGCTGGATATCAAACTCTTCAAAAAAATGGTCTACATTTAAAGGGAATAAATACAGTCCAAACCCAAAGTAAAGATAATTAGAAATTTAAAAAAACAACACAAACCACGCTGAAGTAATTAACATGGCAGGCCAGGATGATAAATTGCAGACTTCCACAAGATAACGCAGCACCCACAGTTGGGAGGACGCCAAAACCCAGATAAGTCTCGACAAAGATAATGCACACTTTGCTTCCAGCAAGGAGCCGTGTGCAAACGCCCCACTCATATCCTGTTCTCCCAGCTTCAACTAATGAAAGGGATCAGGGCCTTTTTCTCTCCCATAAGCCATGTTGCTCCCTTCTCCGTTCCTTCCTGCGTGCCCTAGGATGAAGAGGGAGTGGCCTGGGTCTTCCTCTGAATGCCAGCCGGACTGAGCCCTTCCCCAGTTTCCTCCACAGCCACCAGAGCCACACTCCCACTCCCTGTCAGCTGCTTGATCTCCCCCTCAGAATCAGACTCCAACAAGGGCGTGACAGTTGGGATGTACAGCCGCTTCCAAACTGCTGCATTGCTCTTCCAGATTTCCTTCCTCCCCCCTCCCTTTTTTTTGTTATGGCAACGACTAAAACAGGCCTAGGGATGGTTTATGAGTTGACATCAAGGACTAACTGCAATTCACTTTAAAAAAAAGGTGAATGTGGGGTAGCTTCGGTCACAAAATGGTGGCTGCCATTTTGACTTTTTTGCCTGTTATGGACACAGAAGGGAGCCCGGGTGCATGTTTTACCAGGGTCTTTTTGACTCAAAACGACTGAACAGTAATGGCCACCCTCACCCCACCCCCATCCGACAATGTGGACTAGTCTCTTGGCTGCAGGAGTCAATTGTAGAAAATAGGTCTGATTTTTTTGTTTTTTCTCCCAGAAATAGGAACAGGCTAAGTAGAAATAGTGCTGGTTTTTTTCCCCTCTCAGAAATTTTTTCTTTCAGGAAAGAGAGAGCGGCTTTTTCATCCCCCCCATAGGGCCCCTGATAGACTGCTCCTGTACATGGAGGCTCTCCCGAGCAGTTCCCCAATTAGAAGCCCCAGATAAATCTCTACGGAGTGGCCTGAAAAACAGCTTCCCTCCTTGCATTCCCACTTCAGACGACTCCAAATTCTCCCAATATTACTCCAATCCTGCCCATTGCTTATCCCCAACCCATCTCTCCGGGCAAGTCCTCGACTTATGACTGCTCGTTCCAAGTTACAATAGCCCTGGGGGGAGGGGGAAAAAGTGTCTCGTTTAGGGCTGTTCTTCACCCTGATGACCTTCCTTGGCAGCTTTCTCCCCACAACGATGAGATCCAAATTCCGATGATGGGTCTGAACTGACTTGTAGTTACAACCATGTCCCAAAGTCACGCAATTCCCCTTTGGTGACCGTCCAACAAGCCAAAATCAACCAGGGTGGTGGTGGTGAAGTCAGATTTCCCTTAATCACTGGGCTTCTCAACCACAGGGATTCATTTCTCAACTTGGCAAGAAAGGTCCTTAAAATGGGGCGAAACCTGCGAAACCCCTGTCTCGCTTAGCAACAAATACTTGGGGCCGGAATGGCGGTCACAAACTGAGGATTACCTCTGCAATCTATCTGCAAGATGGTGTGGCAAGAAAAGTCATCAATTCTCCCTTAACAACAGCAATTCTGGGCTCTGTTGCATTCATAAGCCAAGGACCACCTGTACAGAAAAAAGAGAGTTTCAAGCAGCGAAAATTGGAATTTTTTTTTCCCCTGCCCGTTTCTTGGCTTCCTGAGATCAGATTGGAAGAGCCAAACAGGGGCTGAAATGAAGATTATGCACAGCTTCGTCCATTGTTGATCCAGCAGGTTGCATTCTCTGTCCCCCCCCAAGACCTCCCCCCTTTTCTGGGATAATGTTACTGCAATCCTCCAGCAGTACTTCCTGCTCCCTTGGCGAGGCTGATGGCAGATGCCACCAGGTAGGAAGCATGGAGCCAGGAAGGGGAGAGGGGGAGGTGGGGAACTGACCCCCTTCTAGATTATGGTTTTCTCCTAAGCCATGGTTTGCTTTATAAAGGGGGTGTTTCCGACTGCCAGCATGGAGAAGGCAGGAAAGACATCCCTCCAAGTGGAGACGGTTGGGGATGTATGGCAATGCCAGAGGTTTGGTGATGCCAAGGCAGGCGTCCCAGATGCTTCTCTGGTTGGGTTTGGTCCAGTGGTGGGATTCAAATCATTTCACAACCAGTTCTCTGCCCTAATGATTTCTTCCAACCACCAGTTCACCAAAGTGCTCAGAAAGTTGACAACCAGTACTGAAGAACCGGTGCGAACCGGCTGAATCCCATCACTGGTTTGGTCTCCTTTGTTGGTTGACAGTGATGGGAAATGAAGAATATGCCAGTGCCTTTTCTGAATCAATGTTTTTTTTCAAAAAGGGAGGAGGTTAATTGTTCTTCCTATCAGGAAATTCCTCTCCTGGATTAGTTTCCATCTGTTGCTTCTTCTCCTGCCTTCAGGGTCTTTGGGAAATGGAGTGACCCCCTCCCTTCGTTGGGGCAGCCCCTCCAATACTGGAGGACTGCTACCTCCCATGTTAGGAGGTTCCTCCTGGAATTCCAGTTTTTGGGGGGCTCAGGGGAGCAGCTCAGAAGGAGGTGATCTCAGCTGCTCCCTTCTGGGCGTCTCCTGCCTGTGCCCAGGTCCCACCTGACTGCTTCCTCCTGGGGAGCCTCCCAGTCTTCTCCCTGCAAAACGAAGAAGCAGCGTGATAAATATTTCACGACTGCAAGACTATCGCCGGGAAGAGAGAAAGCTAAGATGTTGATCTCCTTTGGTGACAGCTGGGTGGCTGCAGCATCGCATCTCAAAGAGAGAGAGAGGGAGGGAGGGAGAGGAGGGAGGGAGAGGAGGGAAGGGGGGAGAGAAAGATTGTGTGTGTGTGAGAGAGAGAGAGAGAGAGCGAGCGAGCAAGAGAGAGATTAGAGAGAGAGATGATAGATAGATAGATAGATAGATAGATAGATAGATAGATAGATAGATAGATAGGTAGGTAGGTAGGTAGGTAGGTAGATAGGAGAGAGAGATGAGAGAGATAGAGATAGAGATAGGTGATAAACATAATCGAGAAGAGAGAGATGAGAAAGAGAGAAAGATGATAGAATAGATGGATAGTAAGAGAGAAATGAGACAGAGAAAATATAGATAGATAGATAGATAGATAGATAGATAGATAGATAGATAGATAGATAGATAGATATAGATAGTTGGATAGATGGATAGATGATAGATAGATGGATGGATAGATAGATAGATAGATAGATAGATAGATAGATAGATAGATAGATAGATAGATAGATATGAGAGAGATATTGAGAGAGAGATAGGTGATAGATAAACATAATAGAGAAATGAAAGTGAGAGATGAGAAAGATGATAGAATAGATGGGTAGACAGCAAGAGAGAGATGAGACAGAGAAAATATAGATAGATAGATAGATGACAGATAAATAGATAGATAAATATAATAGAGAGATAGGAGAAGGGGGAAATAGGCGGAAATGGGGCAAATTGACATGTTCCAGCCATCTGTCAAGTAAGTTTTCATTTCGATCCCTGCTCTTGAAAAGGAGCTGAGGTGGACTGGATGGCCTCACGGGCCCCTTCTGGCTCTATAGTTCTATGCTGTGTCCATTGCAGGAGGCTTTGTACAAGGAACCTTTATCCCGGTTTGTGCAAGAAATGCTATCCTGGTTTGTGCAAGGAAACCTTTATCCTGGTTTGTACAAGGAACCTTTATCCCAGTTTGTGCAAGAAACGTTATCCTGGTTTGTGCAAGAGACCTTTATCCTGGTTTGTGCAAGAGACCTTTATCCTGGTTTGTATAAGAAACATTTATTCTGGTTTGTGCAAAAAACATTTATTCTAGTTTGTGCAAGAAACCTTTATCCCGGTTTGTGCAACTTTTTCTAAATCCAAGCCTCTTAGTTCCCGGTTTGGGGAAGGGGCCAGAGCTTGGCCAGATGGCACGGCTAACCTCCCCCTCTCCCTTTTCCCAGCGACACCCCTCCCTCCGGACTGCTGGCATCCATCTCAGCCTCATCCATTAATCATGGCCAACCGATCTGCTGCTCTCATTTTCCAGCTAGGCAAAAGGTTACCCGGCGTAATCCGAACTGGTGGCACCGAGCCTTGCTGGACTATCATGGCACGGTCTCGATTTCCTGGCTGGTTTGAATGGGAGAGGGAGGGCGACAGCGTCCAACCTGAGACTGGCATTTCAGCAGCCGCCAGCCTCGGCCAGGGAGACACTGGCAGGCCTCGGTCAGGTGTCTTCGCGGGTGGGGGGTATTAAAAAGGGTCCAGGGAAGTTCACCCCCCACTGGGGTGCAGTTTTGTGGGGCGAAGCAGACTTCCAGGATTGGAGGGGCTGCCCCAAAAAAGACGGGGGGGGGGCTGAGTTCAACCTCTTCTCCAAAACCCCTGAAGGCAAAGACAAGAAACAATGGATGGAAACTAAGCAAAGAGAGAAGCAACCTGGAACGAAGGTGAAATGTTCTGATAATGAGAACAATTAACCAGTAGAACTGCTTGCCACTAGAAGTTGTGGGTTCTCCATCACTGGAAGTTTTAAAAAAGAGACTGGACAGTCACTTGTCTGAGATGGTATGGGGCTTTCCTGCCAGAGTAGGAGATTGGACTAGAAGACCTCCAAGGTCCCTTCCTATTGTTATTCTGCTATTCTTTTTCCTTCCTTCCTTTTTCCTTCCTTCTTCCTTCCTTCTTTCCTTCCTTCTTTCTTTCCTTCCTTCCTTCATTCATTCATGAAGGAAAGGAAAGAAGGAAGGAAGGATGAAGGGAGAGAGGAAGGAAGGAAAGAAGGAAGGAAGGAAGGAAAGAGGGAAGGAAGGAAAGAAAGAAAAAAGGAAGGAAAGGAAGAAAAGATGAAAAGAAGGAAGGAAAGAAGGAAGTGAGGGAGGAAGGAAGGGAGGAAGGAAGGAAGGGAGGAAGGAAATAGAATAGGAGAATAACAGAGTTGGAAGGGACCTTAGAGGTCTTCTAGTCCAACGCCCTGCTCAGGCAGGAGACCCTTGACCATTCCAGACAAATGGCTGCCCAGTCTCTTCTTAAACACCTCCAGTGATGAAGCTCCCACAACGTCTGGTGGCAATGAGTTCCACTGGTGAATTGTTCTCACCGTCAGGAAATTCCTCCTTTGTCCTCAACTTATAACAGTTCGTTTAGTTACTGTTACAAAAGCATTAGGAAAAAAGTGACTTAGGACCATTTTTCACACTCAACGACTATTGCCGCATCCCTATGGTCATGCCATCGAAATTCAGACGCTGGGCCACTGACTCATATTTATGGCAGTTGCAGGGCCCCCGGGGCGGGGGTGTCGTGTGATCGCTCCCCTTTGGCGACCTTCTGACTAGCAAAGTCAACGGGGGAGCCAGATTCACTTATCAACCGTGTGACTCATTTACCAACTCCAGTGATTCATTTAGTGACCATAGCACAAAAGGTCGTTAAACAGAGCAAAAATCCACCTATCAGTGCTTCGGGCTCAATTGTGGTCGTAAATCGAGGACTACCTGTACGTGGCCCCATTTGAAGTCACTGTCCTCTCCTCTCAATGACCCCTGGGTGGCTTCACCTGACCGCACCTCCCTAAGTCCCCATAAGCCACTTCCAGACCACCTGCTGCTCGTCATTAGGACGCCGGATTGAGCAAGGAACCAGGTCAATCTCTTATCGAGCACCCCGTGTGCCTGCACACACACACACACACACACACACAGAGCACACACACACATGCACACACACACAGCACACGGCTGTCGTTTTTTGCAGAAGACTAATTGGCACCTTTTCCCACAACCCTGTCTAACTACTTGCAACTGATTGCAGGAAATACGACTTCAGCCACAGAGGGGTCAATGTCTGGAATCCTCTACCTGACTCTGTGGTTTCTTCCTCAAACCCCCCAAAAACTTTAACCTCAGACTGTCTCCTGTTGACCTCACCCCCTTCCTAAGAGGCATGTAGGGGGCACGCATAAGCGCACCAATGTGCCCACCGTCCCTGTCCTATTGTTTCTTTTTCTTCTTATTCGTATCCATTTCATGTATTCATAACTATGTTTATACTTAAACCTGTATCTTGTAAGCGATTGCCAAAAATAAATAAATAAAATAAAATAAATACTTAGGAAAAGACTGTAATTACTATTCTTCTCATCCTTCCTAGTACCTATTTCTTCCCACTTAGGACTATAAACGTGTTGCTTGTATCTCTATGATTTATATTGTTTTATTTGTTTTCCCAGTATAATTTGATTGTATATTTGTAACCTATGAATAAGTGTTGTATCTTAGGATTCAGGATGAATGTATTTTATTTTTTTATTTTTATGTGCACTGAGAGTTTCTGCACCAAAGACAAATTTCCTTGTGTGTCCAATCACACTTGGCCAATAAAGAAGTCCGTGCTGTTCTGTTCTGTTCTATTCTATTCAATTCAATTCTATTCCATTTCTGTATTTTATTCTATCTTCTATTCTATTCTAGTTTTATTTCTATTCTATTCTACTCTATTCTCATTTTTTTCTTTTCTCTTCTCTCTTCTCTTCTCTATTCACTATTCCATTCCGTTAGTCTATTCTATTCTATTCTATTCTATTCTATTTTCTATTCTATTCTATTCTATTCCATTCAATTCCATATTCTATTCTATTCTATTCCATTCCATATTCTATTCTATTCTATTCTATTCTATTCCATTCCATTCCATTCCATTCCATTCCATTCCATATTCCATTCTATTCTATTCTATTTTCTATTCTATTTTCTATTCTATTCTATTCCATATTCTATTCTATTCTATTCTATCTTATCTTATCCTATCCTATCCTATCCTATCCTATCCTATCCTGTCCCTATCCTATTCTATTCTAGCTTTATTTCTCTTCTATTTCTCTTCTCTTCTCATTTTTTTCTCTTCTCTTCTCTTCCTATATTCTCTTCTATTCTCTCTTCTATTCTCTCTTCTCTTCTTTATTCTATTCTATTCTAGTTTTATTTCTTCTATTTCTATTCTATTCTATTTTCATTCTATTTTATTCTCACTCTATTCTATTCTTATTGTATTCTATTCTCAATCTATTCTCTTCTCATTCTCTTCTAGCGTTATTTCTATTCTCATTTATTCTATTCCTATTTTCTATTCTATTCTATAGAGGTCCCAGTAGATGGCCATAGAGGCTCAGCTGATCTGATCTTGACATTTACCACCCCCACCCCCACCCCCACCCCCACCCCACTCCAAGATCTCCAGGAAATCTTAACATTTTAGCCAGCTTGGGAAATCGCAAAAATATCCCGGAAGGAAAAGAGGTTGCATTCTTGCCTTAGGAAATGCAGTGGGTAAATTTGCAAAGGCACCTGGACTTGCTCAGAATTACAGAGGGACAGAGCTGGAAGGGACTTTAGAAGTCCTCTAGTCCAACCCCCGGCTCAAGCAGGAGACCCTGTACAATTCTGGAGAAAAGGCTGTCCAGACTTCTCCTTAAAAACCTCCTTCCTTCTCCTTCCTTCTTCCTTCTCTTTCCTTCTCTGCTTCCTCCTTCCTGACCTTCTCCTTTCTTCTTCCCTTTCTCTTCTTCGCTTCCCTTATTCTTCCTTCTCCTTCTCCCTTTTTTCTCCTTCTTCCTCCTTTCTTCTCTTTCCTTATCTTCCTTCTTCTCTGCCCCCTCCTCCTCTCCACAAACCCCACTCCCTTCTAGCACTGATGATGTTACCTAGTTGCGTCATGAAATGTCTGCAAGAAAACCACCAAGCTCAGTGACCCCCAAGAGTTATCTTCCTCCCGCTCCTCCTCTTCACTAAAAGAGTTTTTGAAATATAAAAAATTAAAAACTTTTTTTACAAAAAAATTGAAATATATAAACAAACAGATGAGATGAGGTAGATCAATGGTTGCTTTCGTGGTGTGGAGACAACAACTTGGTCCTCAACACCAATAAGACCAAGCAGTGGACTACATAGTGGACTATGTAGTGGACTACATAGAAGGAAGAGATCAGACATCCAGCTCTTGCTTATCAAGGGAGACCGAGTGCAGCAAGTGGCCAGTTTTAAGTTTCTGGGTGTTACCCTAAAAGAGGACCTGACCTGGGGGGGCTCCCATTGCAGCCCTNAGTGGCCAGTTTTAAGTTTCTGGGTTTTACCCTAAAAGAGGACCTGACCTGGGGGGGCTCACATTGCAGCCCTGGTCAAAAGGGCCCAGCAGAGATTAGACTACCTGGGACTTCTCAGGAAAGAACAACCGAATGAAAAACTGCTGGTGACCTTCTATTGCTGCACTCATTTCTGGTGGAGTTTGGGGGAGAGAAAGAAAGACTTCTGTAGCTTCTGCTGCTTTCCTTGCATGGAGCCAAAAGTCTCTCCCTCTCTCTCTCTCCCCCTGAGAACGGAGCTGGAGACGCTATCCTGCAATCCCAAATAAAGAACGATCGGTCGGTAGGAAAACGGGCTGGGGGATTTCCCTGCAGACTTTTGGGGGGATTTTCCCAGGGTCTCTGGTCTGCGGGATTTAAAATGATGAGTTTGGTGGTCCCTGAGGTCCAAAAGGTGGGCGACCCCTGCCCTCTTCTGTTTTTTAATGACTTAGCCTGCTGTTTGCAAAATTGAGTTTTGGAATAAAAATGCTCGGTTGAAAAAAACTCTGACAAACCTCTGACTTTTATTTGTTAATTATTTTTTTTTGCAGGTAACATCCTGATAGATATTTTGTAGTTGCTTCCAATTCATCCAAACCCACTTTTGGGTTTGAGCTGCAGTCACAAAAGTTGAGCTACTTTATAAAGTCTTCGTTAGTAAGGCCACACCTGGAATCCAGTTTTGGTCCCCACATTAGGGAAAAAAAAAAAAAAAGATATTGAGACTTTGGAAAAAGGGCAGAGCAGAGCAATGAAGATGATCAAAAGGCTTGGAGACTAAAAAATGTAAGAAGAATGGTTGCAGGAATTGAATGGTTCCAGATTAATGAAAACAAGGACAATAGAAGTCCTCCAATACTTGAGGGGCTGCCCCAAAGAAGAAGGGGGTCAACCTGTTTTCCAAAGCCCCTGAAGGCAGGACAAGAAGCAACAAATGGAAACTAATCCAGGAGAGAAGCAATTTAGAACGGAGAAACTTCCTGACAGTGAGAACGATTAACCAGTGGAACTGCTTGCCACTCGAAGTTGTGGCTTGTTCATCACTGGAGGTTTTTAGGAAGAGACTGGACAACCACTTGTTTTGAAATGGTATAATGTCTCCTGCTTGAGCGGGGGGTTGGACTAGATGACCTCTAAGGTCCCTTCCAAGTCTTAATCTGTTATTCTTTAATCTCAGATCAATTAATCAGTGGAACTGCTTGCCTCCAGAAATTGTGAGTGCACCAACCCTGGAAGTTTTTAAAGAAGAGATTGAACAACCATTGTTCTGAAATGATTATAAGGTCTCCTGTTGATCAGGGGATTGGACTAGAAGACCTCTGAGATCCCTCCCAGCTCCATTCTGATCGAGTCTTGGAAGCCTCTGAATAACCTGGGTTAGCCAGAAAAGAGGATGCTGGCTACCAGATCATTCTTGATTGATGCTCCGTGCATGCCACCTGCCGACCAGTCAGAATATTGCTGGCATTAGTGGACTGGAGAAATTGGCATTTGCTTTTTATCAGCCTTGCTGGACTCCACAATCCAGCCGGCCTTGTATTTTCAATTTATTTACAGCCATTCGTTTAATGACCGTTCAAAATAACGACGCCACTCATAGCGTGTCCAAGTATTTGAGGGGCAGCCACAAGGAGAAGGTGGTCAACCCGAGTACCAACGCTCATGATTTCAGTGTGTGTGCAACTTCTCCCAAAGACTAACAACCCTTGTTGTCTGCCCACCTTGCATAAAATCAATCAGAATAGAGCTGGAAGGGACCGTGGGAGGTCTTCTAGTCCAGCCCCCTGCTCAAACAGAAGACCCAATACCATTCCGGACAAGTGGCTGCCCAGTCTTTTGTTGAAAATCTTCAGGGATGGAACCCCCATAACTTCTGGAGGCAAGCTGTTCCGTTTATCCATCTATCTGTTTAATGTATCACTTTTTCTCTCACACCTACGTCTGTCTGTCCATTTCTATCTATCTATCCATCCTGTCTTACTTTCTCCAATTATCATATCTATCTCTCCATCTATTGTATCTATCTATCCATCCTATATCTATCTATATTATCTATCTATCTATCTATCTATCTATCTATCTATCTATCTATCTATCTATCTATCTATCTATCT